>VXAC01002053.1:153003-174743 GCA_013399225.1 Rhipidura dahli
AAACCCCAACACAAAGAAAGAAAGCAGTAAAATAATTAATTTCGAGCCTTTATGTGCAAAGTGAAGTGGTTTGCAGGTATATCAGTTATTTTCCATAGCTACCAGGTGGAAGTGGAAGATGTGTTTCAGATGTGCCTTCTGTCTTGCAGAAGTTAAAATTTTTTGCCATGGGTCTAATTATTAAGGTACTGAAGATTTCAATTATTTCTTCTCTTTATCAGTTGTAAGCCTGACTTAATTTCATTCTTGTATTTGCCTAAAAACATTAATAAGGGATTTTACAGAGTAAAGTTGGTTTTAAAATAAATTTTAAATAACTTTCTCTAGAATTATTTATTCTTTTCTTTATGATTCTGAGTGACTTTTTTTGCTGATTTTAAAAAATAGATAGAAACAAAGGGAAAGTCTCTTCCTCATTCTCTTTCTGAAATTACATATCCAAATGGCATGGCTGTAACTATAAATAAGCTGTAGGTTTTGTGGGAAGATGTAGAGTCCTTTACACTTAATTAATTAGGCAAGGCTTAAAATGTGAAGTTGTATTTCTCCACTTTTTTTTTTTTTTTTTATATAGGCAGTAATAAAATGAGCACTGCAACATGGGAAGAAGAGAAAATACTATTGCAGGCTTAATGTAAATCAGTGATTTGTAGGTCAAATAGAGCAATGGGGTTCCTGAGCTTTTTTGAAGATGAATAACAGCTTGGAAAAAAAAGACTGAGTCAATGCAATGCAGCAAATACTTTTTTTGAGTGATCTATTTTATTAAACCTAACATCTGTTTCCACTGCATATCTAAGGTTTTTGTCAAGTTTTAGTGTAAAAAACCTTGATTACTGTAGTGATAGATACAGATTTTGATTTGTGTCTCGTTGCAGCTCCCTTGCAGAATTAAGGATGATGGAAAAACTGAATTGCTGCCTGTCACACGTAGAATTCCTTTGAAATGTTACTACACTTTTTTTGTTTGTTTGCTTTTGGCAAACATGTTATTTAGTCCCTTTGTTGGGAAATCAAGCATGTTCTTCCAGGTTTTTGTTGCTCCTGCCACAAGCCAGTCCTGACAGCTCCACCTCTGAATGTAGCCTCACCCCTCCAAAGCAGATGTTACCGGGCAGGTGCCTAGTCCAGTCTTCCCCACTTGCAGTTTTGACAGCATGAGGTAGAGGTGCCTAGCCCAGAGATCAGAACTGATAATTTACTGGCTGGGCAGGGGGATGTTTGGTGAGGACAGAACGCGCTGCATTTCCATGGGGTGGAAATGGGCACCTGAAGACAGACATCCATTAGTGCTCCCACTGAAGGGCACCCAGGAGCAGGTTATCTATGAGACCCCAACTCTCAAACCTGGTTGCAGTTTTTGAGCAGATTCAACACCTGCCATGATCTTGGATTCAGAGTATATGGCATATGATTGCATAAATCTTGTTTTGAAGGATGCCAGGAGGGAAAAAAGGAGTCAGGTTTATTGATTTTGGTTTAGATGGCTAAAAGCAGGAAAAAAAGAGGTTGTGATTTTGTATAGACGATATTCACCTGTTCAGGTATGTTTTTACTGCCATTTCCATGCCAGTTTGGTGCTTGGTTTAAACAGAAATGAAAACTCTGTTCAGACTTATCTGTTCCATGGGATATGAGAGAAATTCTGGCTGCAAGAAGTGACCCTCCATATACATTTATGGAAAGCAAGCTGCAAATCTAGGATGGAGGGGTCTTTAGGTAAATGCTGTGATATTTTAGAAATATGAAATCCTTTCTTTTTATTTTGCATTTGAAGGTATCAGCATGATGATAAAAGAAGGCAAGTTTGTGAAGGATGTTTACTTAGTATTTCACAAAGAAGTTGAGCAAAGCAGGCACAGTAGGATGGACTGGAAGTTCTGTATTGAGTTATGCCCTCTGTATAGAGTGGGGTCTAAACTTTTTAAAAAGCACTTTTTTCTATTTTTACAAATTGCTTAAGAACAAGCATGTCTGAGTGTGGCACATGGTGTTGGACACCATGTGTGGCGTGGTGTTGTGATGGAGCTCAGCATTGCTTCAGCCTGGTGGAGTCTAAAACAGGAGCTTACAAAGGTGAAAAGAGTAAAAGAGCCCGTGGCTTACAAAGGCATAGGTGGTAAGAACAATGCAAACAGAGCAGAAAACCTGACAACTTTTATACAAAGAGGAAACCACAATGGTACTTCTTGTTATCAAGGCTCCCTGGATGGCCAAAGTGCCTTTTAACAGCACAGAAAAGCCCATGTGCTGTGTAGGCAACACATTGCACACAATATTTAAAAAGAGTGCTGTGAAAACTGGAATGATGAAGATATATTTGACCAGAATATGTATCTATTATGTTGCATTCCAAATCAAATGGGCAAAGACGGATATTGCAATATATGGTTAACACTAGTGGAAATTGAAAAGAATTTTGTACTTCGAATAGTTGAAGGAAAGGTTTGTTAAAGAGCAGAAATTGCAAGCTGAAATAAGATGGAAACAGGGAATAAATTATAGTTTTTCACCTACCTCAATCAAAGCATATAATGAATCTTGCATTTCCTGATTGAAATTCAAGCTATTCTTTTTAAGAGTTTGAGGCTTAATTTAATGGAAGCATTGGATAGTGTAGATTGGATAGTGCTTCTCTCAGTCTCTTTTGCTGCATTCAACTTTTCTCTTGTAATTTATGTATTTATAGATAAAACAAAGACGTGAGTTTATAGCTTGCTATTGATTAAACTCTTTTTCCAGTTGATTTAATTAGGTCCTTTGCTCCTTGAAAACCTGATCTGAAGCTTAGATACGGATACATTGCTTGAGGCATTCAGACTAAGGTGATGGAGGGAAGCAATGAGCCCATTGTGAGGGGCTTGGCATGGGGAGCCGTGGGGGGAGCTGGCAGCAATCAATCAGAGCTGCTTTCCTTAATGGAAAACTTTTCAGTGCCAAAATTACTACTGGGAACAGAGATATGCAAATAAAGCGTGGAGAACTGCATAAGTGCAGACTGATAAAGACGGAGATTCAGCAAATTTTGTGTGCAGTCCATAGGTTGTGGTGTGGTTTGGGGCTTTTTTTTTGTGGTGATGTTCTGGTTGGTTTCCTGTTAACATGAGTAGAAAGAGACATAAGAGCAGGCTGGAAGACCTGCCATTTACCAAGGCATGATAAATGAGCTTTATGAACAGTTATTCTGAGTGGACGCAAAGACATTCCTAGGTGTGTGTGACCTATTGTCCATTAGTAAGAGTGCAGTACTATAAAGCAACATCTACTGATATCGCAGTAAAAAATGAAACATGGGAAGTGATGAGACTGCAGTAACTCTGACTGCTGCTTTCTAGCATCTCAGACCCTTTCTTGAGGCTGTCTCTCTTCTCTGTTTAAGGCATCCATTTTGCAACTCTTAAGCATTCTTATTATTTCAGGGACAAATATTAAGCAGTCTTTATACTCACTAGCTCTTTTCCCATGAGCTAAGTGGCAACTACTCTGCATATATACAGGATATAATCCTAGTTCTAGAACACTAATTTATGACCGTGTATTCAAACTCAGTCAAAATAGGAAGATCAAAATGAGATGACCAAATTTCTTAAAATAATTTCAGCAAGTTTTTTAGGTCGACAGGTTGTTTACTTTCAATTCAACCATAAGTTATTTCAGATTCCAACTATTCCTATTAAAATCTATATGATTAGATTATAAATCTACCAAGCTCAGGTAACTATTGCACATACAGTACCAAAATTTTAGGAAGGCTTGGGTAAAGCAATATGAAATTATGTAAATGGCTTTACATCAGAATTAAACCTATTAATGTTGCAGTGTAGGATATCTGTTGAGGAAGATAATCTTCTTTACTTCAGGCATGCTGCTAAAGTACATGCATATTGTCTTCTGTTTCTCAGAGAGTAGAACTTGAAAACTAAAAGCTGCTAAGTGTCTTTTTGGTCAGGTGACAAGCAGAGAATAGGGATTAATGAGCTGCAGCCATGAGGAAAAGGGAGATTGTTTCCCTGTGTGTTTGTAGTTGGAACATATGCACATAAAATGGTATTCAAACTTCAGTACTTGGCAGCCAGTTCAACCTGCTGCTTGAGTCAGGACTAACTTCAAAGTTCTTGACACTTTGTTCTATTTCATGGCTATTAAAATAAAGGTCTTTGCTTAATCCTGAGTCAAGTTTTTAGAATTAAGTAGGCAGGTGAGAAAGTTTTGCCTACTTCTTCTGCCCAGCACTGTACTAGCAAGGCTCTGATTGTTTTGCCAGAATATGCCATGCCCATGTAACAAACTGAGGGAGGCTGCAGAGGAAGGGAGAGAGAGAGTCAGTCCACCTGTCTCAAACTCCTTCAAGAAAAATATGGGAGGGATGTGCCCAGTCTTTCTGTGGGGGCAGAGAGGTCCAGATGCCTATAACCATTTTTTGGGTCTTATTTCCCTCCTGTGCTAAGCACAATGATGCACATGCCAACACAAAGCCCAGCAGTGGGAAGTGGATGGTGCTGCCTGGACGAGGAAAAACAACCCCCTGTGCGAGGAGGTTCCCTCAAGTAGAGATGACCCTGGCAGCCCTAAAATGTGGTGCGGTTGGGATTGCCTGCTTGAACTTTAGACCCTTAACCATCTCAGCTCCTAACTTCCTAGAAATCTTATCCCTACATGCACAAAACTCTGCACAAGTAAATAATAAATATAGGGACAGTGATATGCAAGGTGTGCTTTGGAACTTTACCTGCAAATGTCCAATAGGTGACATTACAAAAAAAAAATTAAGTAAGAATTTTCAGTTAGTTATGTTTATGATATTTACATTTCTTTCTTTCCCACTGAATTATGGAAAGTTAACATGTAAATATGGAAATAAATAAGAGGAATTTTTTACCCATACTCGCATTTGAGTTGCTTCTACAAAATGCTGCTTTGCTTATTCTGTGACTAGTTGTAGAATCTTATATAATCCCACAAGGTATTTTGGCAACTTGATTTTCCTTTGCCACACTTACCACCAGATAAGTACCCAGTCTTAGTAAGGAATAACCATTTCACCAGCTGAGTATATGAATGTGGTAAGGAGAAAAAAAAATATTGATTCCTAATGGAATTTGCAAGTAATTTAATATTGTCAGCTCCAAACATACTTGAAAAACAGCCCTATTTTTTCCATGGAACTTTAAGAAACCTTTTCCTAGACTCAATTGCTGTAGGCTCTCCCCACCCTGGGACTTGAATTTGGCCTTGTGTCATGTGGAAAGCTTTTACTAGCTTCTGAGAAGATGAATGTTGCATGTAGGTTTTATTTTTATTTGGTTTGTTAAAACTTAACACCTTGATTCCTTTTCAATTTAGAATGTCTAGATCAAGAATAATGTCTTTCAGAGGTTGATTCAGTATTTGACATGCCTTTTGGAAAACAAATAGGACTTGTAAGATGGGCCAGCATATCAGTCACATTGCTTTGTTACTGTAGTTTGTGTTACATATCTGTCCAGGTCTGATAAATGGAAACAGAACGTTCCTAACTATCCCTCCTGCTTTTATGGTTCAGGTGGCATTTCTCCCTTTTTCATTCTGGACACCTGTGCCCTGGATCATCTTCCCTCCATGGTGCCACATCACTCCCTAACCCCCGTGTGATATGGCACAGGCATCCCCAGACAAAATTCAGTGGTTGTTGAGCAGTTACAGGTGGGCTAAAGGCGCCAATGCCTGAATATCTGTGCTATAGGGACCAATCCAGAGATTACTTGGAACACCACGTGGTGTAACTGCAATGAGATAGAAGCTGCACAGAGCAGTGTGGATGTGAGCTACCCTGAGCCAAATGCCATAGGAAATAGGGATTAAAGCAGCTCAGAACACACAGCCTACAAAAAAAGAGAGTGCTGCTCTAGGAAATATTCCTGTACTATCAATCCAGGTATCAGCAAAACTGAAGAGTGCCATGGCTTTCCTGTTAGAAAGTGCCCCTTAGAGGCAGGGGTAGGTAGTATGACTTGGGGATGTATTTCTCCACTTCTACAAGATTGGATCTTTCCCAGCCCAAATCCCCAAGCAACTGTGGTTTTTCAGATGCAGAGATTCTTTGCATGTCTCCAGGGGTGCAGAGATTCTTTGTATGTCTCCAGGGGTTGATGTCTGGTTGTTTCCTCCCTGGTCCCATTTTAAATATGCAAGCAACTAATTGGCCATTTTTCTCTACTTGTGAGTTTCTCTCACAAATTTGTTAGTAGAGAATCTTTTCAGGCAAGATGTGTTTAATTTAATAAATGTGTTTAATTATATTGTTTTTACTTTTTTACTTGTCTTACTTCCTTTCTCCTGGCTTTAACCCCTTCTGTCTCTTCAATAAAAGGTTTTGAATGCAGAGAAATGCTTCCATGTTTCCATTTTAATTTTGAGAGCTGGACGATAATTAAGTTTAAAGAAAATGCACATCCAAGGAACATGCAAAACAGCCCATAATTTTATTTGCACTTACTTAGACTTGCAGCTAAATTTTGGGACCCAGTGAAAATAAGCTGGTGGTGTTACTGGCAGCATTTTTAGTGCTTTGTGTCACGACACAGGACGAGGCAACAAAGTCATATGCAGGGCTGATTATCCAGCAGCATTTTGGGAACTGTGTTCACCAAAACAGAAAGAGAGGAATGTGAAGGAAGTCTCCAAGCTTCTGGACAGATATATGAGTGTACCAAGCCTAGCATGAGGAGCATAGCATCTTAATGGGTGAGTTGTTACTAGTGATACTCCCATGTGGAAAAGTCCCTCGTGCTTACTATTATTCCTTCTGCCATGAGACAGAAGGAAAACACATCCTTGGCCCTATTTATTCTTGATCTGCTGCTTATAAATGCTTTTTCATGAGAAACTGGGGCATGCCTCTTAGTCTGGGAGTCGTTTTTATATCTTTTACTGTCTGGGTGTCTTGATTACAACTTTTGGCAAAAGCAAGGCCTTGACAGTCATGGCCAAGATATACTCAGCAGAACACCTGGCAAAGCAGTTCTGGTTATATATAATTATGACCTTAATCCTCATGTCTCTACTCAGCTCAAATGCCATTTCAGCTAGCAACAATTAAAGGGACAGGAGTATGTGCTGTTATACAAAAGATAATATCAGGTGATTAATTCTTGTACTGGCCATTTTATTCCACTATTAAATGTGCTGAATTAACATTTCTGCCACAAATTTTTTAGTGCTTCATCCCTAAGTGTATCTAATGTGAATCATTTTTGGCTTCAGTATGAGGCTTTTGTTTGTACAGGATCCTTAATAATACATATAGAAAAGGGCAATTCATATTTCTTTGCTAACTAGCATTTTGGATTCAGTGGTTTGTTTTTCTTTAACTGAAGGCTGTAGGCAATGCATGATTTAATAAAATTACTTGAGCATTCCCACCTGAGCACTGATCATGATAGAATAATACAAATGATTGATGTTCTCTTTCTTTACGGTAAGCCAAAAACCTGATCATGGTATCATAAAAAAGGAATAGAGTTTTATAGCAGCAATCAAAGTTGAATGAAAACTAATGAATTAAACGGGGAAGTTTTAGTACCTCTTTGAAGGAAAAATTCCAAGTATTTTATGGGATGAATTTATAAGCTTTAAGGTAGAATTCATTTTATAAAATAGACATGATAGTTTTTGCTGTTACATTTAGTGTTTATCTAAAAGCATTCTAATAGCAACAGCCATAAAAATGCAACAGCATTTACTAAATAAGAAGCTCTGATATTTTGATCACAATAATTAAATATGCCTTTATTTTATAGCTGTGAAATGAATATATATATAGATGATCATATGTATTTTCTGTTGTGGATAGAAAATAACTCTGCATTTTTTCTTAAGTAATTTAATTACGTGTAAAGCTAACCTGTAAAGGCTGTTAAATATCTTTTCTATGGTTGTTGCTGTGTTGTGCTTATTTGCATATGTATGCCTCAAAAAATCATCTGGAAGGTAGAGATTTGTTATTAAGAACATCTGACAAGTTAGAGTTGTGATTTGGTCATGGCCATACAGTCATTTAGTTTGGCACAAATGTCAGCAGAAGCAATTCCTTTCTTCCTCTTCCAGAGTCATGGTTACCTACTCTGATTATGCCCTTCATGCTCCCTGCAGCATTTCTGAAGCTAAACCACTGACTGAGTGGAAGCCTTATCCAAAGGAAAGGAAGGATAAAAAGGAAGTGGCTGGCTGGCTGCTTGCAGGAATTACAACATCACCAGGAGTGAGCAAACAGCTTGGGGATGGTCTTTTCTTACAGGGATAGGGACTTTGACCCATTGGAAACAAAACCTAGCAAGATGCTAGTTCGGGGCAGAGGGAACAGGACAGGCCACCAAACAGGAGAAACTGCTGTTGGTGTTTTGATGTCATGAGTGGTTTGTGTTTATTTGGACTCCAAGGACAAGATTTTAAACAAAACTTCTAAACCACACTCTTCCTAGGGATTGAATCCTGTTGCCCTTCCAGAGTGGAAGTGGATGGAAGTTGGCTGGGGGCCGGGACCCACTGATCACCAGTCCTGTCACCACTTGCCACTTCAGCACAACACAGGGCCCGGTGTCTTTCACAGCCCAGAAACATCCCTCTGAGACATTCAGCACAGGAACTCAGGACAGGCTGTTGGAACATCAACAGGTTCTGCTTGACTTTGTTCTTTGAGTCGAAACACTGCTGTTAATCTGCTGCTGCCTCAGGGCACTGCAGGATCCTCGTGCATTTTCTCTAGCTAAAAACACTTTACTCTGTACTTTACCACTTTTTTTTTTGTTCATTTCTCCCCAAAATTTAAATTTCTAATAGTAAATTCAGCAAATTTTACTGTAATGTATGAGAGAGGGCAGTCCCAGGCAGAAAAAATCAGGAAAGAATGAAATACTGTTCATTTTTACTTCTGTGTGGTCAGCTTTAAAATTTTAGTGTCGAGTGTTTCATAATATTCTATATAGTCTCTGTGCATGAATTATCAGCAGTTACAGGTTCAATATATGTAGAGATAGAGGATTTATTATTCCTGATGAAGACTCACTCTCATGGTACAACACAAAAATGACATGGATTAGAATGAAAAGTAAGTAGAGTGACAGTATGCCATCAGATATATGTCACTTATGTACATATACATTCTTTATTTGAATAGTTCCTTGCTTTGTTACTATTGTAGCTTTAAGCATGTTAAAGAGCTGGCATTAGTGAACTGCTGCTTAGAGTTAGGTGTGCCATTAAGGAGGAAGTACACAGAAGATGCTTTATGCCAAAAACATGACGTGAAACAGAATTTTAGATATTTATGGGACAAGGTGGCAAAACATTATATAAAATCGATGGCAACAGAAGAAGTATAATTTAAAATGCTGAGCGAGAAGATGAGGCCAAAAAAGGACAAAATTAAGCAATTATACCAAAAAAAAAAGTAAAAATGTGTGAAATGCAAGAAGGTGGCAGAAGGATTACGAGAGTGGATGAGAGTGTAAAATTGTGCAATTTCTGGGATACTTAGGGGCTTATGTGCAATCGTCAGGTGGAGAAGCTTTTGTAGATGTTCATGTGTCTAGTAATAATCTGCATCTTGAGCTGCATGAATGCTTGCAAAAATAACCCATATTCATTTGGAATCTTAAATGGATTCAAGGATCTTTGGGTTTTAGACTGTTTTATGCTTTTGGAATTTTTACCCATTGTGATGAAACCTAAATGGAGATAAAACTAAACCCTGCATTTAGAATGGGCTGAAAGGGAATGGTTGATACGATGTAATGGAGCTTGAGAATAAATGAATCAAAATGAGAACCAAGAGCTTAAGTGAGCATTTAGCCATGCAGGCAAAAAAGGAAGAAAATTATCTTTAATGTGTAGGAGAAGCAGCAGAAAGATTTATTTATGATCTGGATTAGGAAGACTAGGGAAAGGTGAAACAAAAATGACATTTTTATTACAGGCTTGACTGACAGGGGGCTGGTGGTGATGCAGTGCTTTGGTGGGAAGACAAAGAGGTCAATTTTGGCCATGTTAAGCTGATGGCATGCCAGCTAGGTGAGGTATCAGTGAGACAGCTGAGGTAGGAAATTGGGTACAGGAAAGGTCAGAAATGGAGAGCTTAATCTGGGATTCATCAATAGAGCTGCTTGTGTAGTCTGCTTAGTAAATACTTTTATTAAGCCAGTATCAGAATCACAAAAAAGACCTCAAAAGCCATTGACAGTGACAAGATATTTTTTCATAAAGGGTGCAATTACTGCAGGTTTCATGACTCAAAGTTGAGTCTGCTACCAGAAGTTCTTCTTGTTGTCTTCTATTGCTTACAACACAGGGTTTGGTTCATGTTTGTATGGAGACAGTGATCCACTAAAATAAATTGCCAGAATGTTTCCCTAACAGATCAGATTGACCTTTGTATATGGAATTCAGTGGTTTAGGCATGCAGTTAGACTGACAGATTGCACTAAATGAAAGTAAAAATATAATCTGTCATTCCTGCACTGCTTTTCTACTTCCTTTCTTCTGACATGGTATTTTGAATCTGCTGTATCACATTGAGCCTACAGTTCAATTTATTCCATTTCCATGTTCAGAGAAAATGTATGTTTTTCTGTATGATATTTTCTGTTTTATGGAATACTGAAACGGAAGCTTCGCCAAGTACACAGTAAATAAACTGCTTAAAGAATGTGATGATGTAGTTGGCTTAACTTACATGTAAATGTGAGCAATGCTATTTTAGATTAGTGCAGCAAATTTCTAAAAGAGGAGTCTCATAAATACTGGCTTTTCAAGATTGGAGTCTGAATATTTAAAAAGGAAAAGTTTTTTTGCCAGGAAATTTGATTTTCTAAATGCCATTTGAAAAACAGGTTGTGTTTTGTTTTTGTTTTTTTTTTCCTTTCTTACCAAGGAATGTTGGTTTTCAAACAACTTTCCAGGAGATTTGGATTTTCTTATTTTTCACTGTAATCAAACCTGATGTCACTTCTATTCATGCCCTATATTTTTGTTTGTCTTAGTCTTCCTTGCTTGCAGCATCTATTGCTTTGAAGAATGTCTACAACTTGTCAGTCATGAATTAATTTTTTTGGTTATGTTTTATCTGTGAGAGTATCTTTTAAGGTGATTTTTTTGAAGGAGAGAAGCAGAGAGTTATTTTTTGTAGGCATTAATGAGGGCAAAACTTTTCCCAGTGTACTGATGAAGGTGTTTTCTTCCAAAACACACATTAGGATGTGTCCCACTGTGTATCTTTGTTGGTCCACTGGTGAGCATAACAATGTACTTTAGCATGCTCTTTCTCCTTGGCTTCAATTTAACTTTCTTATTTCATCAAAGGCAATTCTGACAAGAACTTTAAATGCCAGGAGAGGTAATGTTCATCTTATGAAAATGAGATTTTTGATTTGTCATCTGCTAGCACTTCAGTTCTTAGCTCTTGAGCTCTTTGAGTACTCTGAATAAGCTGAGATTTTGTGGAACTGGGAGACATCTGAGGCACAGAGAAAGAGTTTTTCATGGCAGCCTTGCCTCAGCTGGGAGAGAAAAACTGAGTTATTGAAGTTGTTATTGATGGGGAGGAACTGTTTATAGGCAAAAGATGTAAACTATTGTGCAAAGACCAGGATAGTTGTAGATTTTGTGCTAATCCCATGGAAATGATATCAGTAAAGCTTAAAGCTTAGTCAGCAAAGTTTGACCAAGAGTCATGATGCTGCTCCCTGTGAAAAAAGGCACAAGTAAAACTATGCACAGAGGGTGACATAAAAGAAATGGGAAGATTACCAGGGAGTAATAAAAATATTTTGTTTCAGATATGAAAATTCTTGAACTGCTTTGAGGTTAAAAGATGATTTACTGGTGTGAATTTATTAATTGTAATCTTATATTGTTAGAGGTTTCGATTTTAGTGCTTGCTGTGCAAGACAGTCTTATACTGCAAGCACATACAAAAATGATATTGCATTCTAATTTTTCTGAGAAAATATTAACTGTTACTTTTTTCTAGTGAAGAAGTTTAAGAATACTTTTTTTTTTTTTTTTTTTAATCTGTAGAATGTGCCTTTTGTGACACTCAACACATTTGCTTTTTGTCTGTCAATACATACTGGAGATCTCCAAGATAGGCTGAAAACAAATTAAGTATCCATTTATCAGGAAATGAATGGCAATGAATGGTTGTGATAGAGGTTGGCACAGATGAGAGCCAGGATTTAAAATAAATTTATTTCCCTTTCACTAACAGGAAAATAACTGGAGAAGGGTAGCTCTGAATCAGTTTAATGCGTGCTAGGAATGTGACTTTGAGGCATGTTATGAACCTCTTCATCAATACTGATTAGTTCATCTGACTCTATGATGAATCATATGCTCAAAATGTGAACAAATTTTCAGTGCAGCCATATGAGCATCTAATCCACTGCCTTCTCACTGGTGGAAGCATTAGTGTGCTGCAAAGCACCCATCTACATGGACTTACCTGACAGGAAGGGAGGGAATGGGTGGGTGCTGGAAAGCCAAGCCAACAGGAACATTAGAACAAAATTCTTATTTTAACTAGGGGTGAGTGAGGTAAAAATATCTTGAGTTGTTTTTTACAGTGACTTTCATTTGCTGAGTTAAGTTAATGTTGCCTTTCTTTGGATCCTAGAAAAATAATATTGCCTTCCAAAAGTGCCAGTAGCACAAATGAGCACATATATAATTTTCTTTAATTTTCTTTATTTTCAAATTAACTTTATTTTCAAATTAATTCTTCATTTCAGTTTCCAGTTCAGAGATAAAGCATATGATATTGTTCTCCTGCTCCCCTGGCATCTTATTTCTAATAGCACAGGACTTGTTAGAAAATGAATGCCATTTTATTTTGGGTATTTTCAATGCTGCTTCAATGAAAGATAAGAAAGAATTTTCTAAAGCCAAAGACAGTGATATGTCTCCTGAATCACTCTTAGCCTTTTTAAAATTATACTCTCACAGCACCTACTCCTCTAGGAGTTCAAGATCACAAAAACTATTTAAATGCAGAAATACAGCTGGTTATTAGGCCATGAACATGTGGCCTAATATCCTCCAATTCCTGAGGATTCACTTGTTTTTTGTAACCCTAACTAGTTATTTATCCACTAAAGGTTGATATCATCATTATGGCTTACTGCTAGGAAGTCAGTTGTCCACCTCTTCAAGTTTCCAGTTGTTTCTGTCCAGCTTGGGAATACTTGAGTTTCAACTCTTTTAGCCTCTGAAGGTTTAGGAGCTGACATAGTTTAGTTACTTGGTCTAGGTTTTCAAATTCCTGCTGATGCAACCGAATTCAGTGATTCAAGATGTTGTTGTATTTTCTTGCCCACATGAGAGTGATTATACAGTAGCTCCTCTATCAGGAAAGGTCACAGCAGTTATGTCAGGCACATCCATAACTTTTAAAATATGTTTATAGCCTGTGTCCCTTGTACTTGGAGGAAGTGTGGTAGATGTGTGAGCATCCGATCATGCATCTGACAGATGCAAAATGCCTGAGGATCCATGCTAGGAGCTGCAGATCTGTCAAAATAATAGCCAGTTAATCTGAATTTTTAGTATATTATATATATTCTGATAAAATCCCTTTTGTTCAAATGTGGGTTTTTTTGCAGAACAGTGCATTGTATTGATAAGAGAAAATATGTATGAAATTTTGGGTTACTGTGCTATTTGAATAGCTGAAATTCTAGAATGTGAGACATATGACCCAAAATATGCTGTTAAGAACTTTCTTAAAAAGAAAAAACTAAAGGTGGGGGTGGGGGGAGGGAAGGAGGAAGATATTCTTTTTAGGAATGATCTTAATTTTCAAATTACTCTTTAGATTGAGGGAAGCTCCTTTTGCATATCCTGCTCTTGATCAAATATAGTGCAGGTTTTAAATATATTTTGTCTGAGACTTCATTGAAGTATTAAAAATGAGTTTTCAGGTCTTGCCTCAGATTTTCACTTTCTTCCTATTTCTAAGAACAGGAAACCCATTCCTAGGAGGAGCTTGCTGGTTATACCTTTACCTTTCATAGATTGTTGACAGCATATTCACTAAAAATATGCCATTCATAAAGCATCCTAGAGGGATTAATTAGGGTTTGCAGAATAGTATTTTCTTGCATATGTAGTCTGTGGTCCCACCACGCCGTTGGCTCTTTCCTTCACAGGATTTTGAAACAAAAATAGCAAGATCTGAAGGATTCCTGCATCCACTAAACTTTCTCTTTGAAACAGTCTCAGACCTCTGTTTTCATTCTCTCCCATGTATTTCAGGCCCACCACTGCTCTGCATCCCTCTGCCCTGGAGACAGTATGGAATTTTGCATGAGCCCATTAGCCAGAGGGATGTAGAAGAGGTAAGGGTTCCATCCTCCCTGCATTCCTCCTGGGGCTGGGAGTGGTGACATTCAGGATTTTTTACCTTTGACCCAAAGATTTACAATCTCAGGAGGTGTATGTAATTACTTTAAATCTTTTTGTTTCTTTGGACTCCTGGTTTAACAGACAGTGGGAACAAAATCCGTGAGATGGCCAAATCTGCTTTAAGTATGAGGCATAACAAAAAGCTACTAGTTTTGGTTCCAGAATCAATAGGAGGCATTAGTACTCCTCATTTGCGGAGAGAAGCTCTTTTGTCTGCTGGATATGGACAGGAAGGAGCTTTCAGAGTCACAGCCCTGCAGTGACAGCTCGGCTGCTGGCTGCCCTGAACTGCCACTAAATGCCACAGTCTCCTCCAAGGCAGCAGAGGATGGAGCTGCTATCAACAACCATAACGACCTTATCAGATCAGTCTCAGTTTCAAAGGGGTTCTGCCACTCTTCCAGTAGCTTCATGAAAGCTGGCATCTTCTTCCTTTCCCCCAAAGAGTTAGCATTTCACAGAAGTCTCTTTAACCAAGAAGCAGACAAGGTTGAAAGTCCTTGCATTGTTTAAGCTTCACCTTTACTGGCAACTCCAGAAGGATGAGTGTGCTCTAAGGGAGAGTTGAATATTCTTTGAATCCTGGTGTACTTTTCTGTCTCTGAGCAGGCTTGTAGGTGAGGCAGGTTGTGGAAATCCTTTCTAATTTCACTTGTTTTTATTAAGGGCAAAAGCCAAGCTATTTTGCTTTCCTTCAAAGTTGAATCTCAAGTGGAAAATAATTCCAGCAAGCCTTTTCCAGCAGTAGCTGCAGGTTACAGTCCCAAAATGCTTATTGTTTCATAGCTTTGCAGTAGAAAGCAGTCCCTGTTCTGTCCAGAATTATTTTTTTTTTTTATTTCAAAAGGTTTTTTTTTTGAGCGTTTACTTTTTGAGAGGGCATTTAATGCCCTGCCTGTCATGATAGAGGGAAGCCTACGAAATTTGGAAACTAGATGAACACAGAGATTTCACCATGTACTGGAGTCTGGATGCTTCTTTTCACTGTGTTATTTGCACTCAGATCTCTTTTCTCAGTTGTATTTGGGGGGGAAGAATTTATCCAGGAATTTTGCTTCCATAATCTAAGCAGTTTCAGAACAGTGGTTATGCCAAGGCTGTGACCTGAGGTCAACTCTTAATTTTCAAACAAGCAAAACCCCGGGACCATTTGCTGCGTGCCCCACCAAATGTGCATGCCTGACTGCTGGAACTCAAATGCTAACGGAGTGTCAGCTCTTCCCAGACAGCTTTATTTCATGTTTATGTGCAAAGTGAATAACGACATGTGCAGAAATGCTGGAACTTACTAGCTGAGAATCAGAAAGGAGTAGGTTTGAAAACTGTCACGCTGTTGATTGTGTGATCACTGCTGTGAGGTAGCAGAGTAAAGGCAAACCAGCTTATTTTAAATTTTTGTCAAAGAACTGTAGAATTGTTTAGATTGTAAAAGACCCCTAAGATTGAGACCAGCTCAATCTGTTAAGTCAGCACTGCTAAGGTCGCCGCTAAACCATGTCTCGAAGTGCCACATCAACATCTTTTAAATACTTCCAGGGATGGTGACTCCAGCGCTTTCCTGGGCAGTCTGATCCCTCACATTAGCCATTGACTCACATCTCTGGTATGTATATGCAAGATTTTTTTGTGTCCTCATTTTTAAATTCTGTGAGTGAGATTTACAGAATTGCATAGGTCCACCTCTGTTTCGTTGCATTTTCAGAATTCCCTATCGGTTTGCTCCCATCTGGGAGCAGAGTTAGGTCAGAAATAGGTACTTTTGAGATCACCACCCCAGGCACTTTCACATAAAGGAATATGTAACTTGGTCAACTTAAGATTGTAGAAGCATTATCAGTAATCTTCTCCTTCCCATCTGTGATTCCGAATTCTGCATCATTACTTTGATATTTTGTGTTCTCCAATCCATTAACATTTAGAATATCTAATAGGGGCCAACACTTCTAAAAGCACGAGGAATTAAGCAAGATTACAGGATTGGCTTTTCCAACGTAAATTTTGAAAAGATCCACTGAAATCTGAGGTGCTACATGATATACCTGTGGGATATTTTGATTGGCGGAGGTAACTTAAAAATGAAGCAACTTGGTATTTTCAGAAAGGATTTCTGTATTACCAGTTTTTTTAAGAAGAATGAGAGAGTTCTTAAACATTGGTGAAAATTTAGAAATTCTTTCTTGTTTGACAGCTAGGACTGTATTTGTTTCAGATCAGAATGCTTTTCAAGTTTGCAACAAAATTGCAATTTAAATTTACTCTAAAGCAATTTTCTTATTATACAAAAGTATCAAGAAAAGACAAGGTTAGCCTGAGTAGTATACAAATGTTTTCTGGAAAAAATGGGTGTTTTTAAGGACTTAAATAATTACCATTGTGGATTTTGGAATGTAATTGTTCTGTAATATGCAATTCTGTGTTATTTGAAAATATTTTGCTTCTCTGGTTAAATATTGGTTCTATTTATTATTTCAACATTTTATGAATATTTTGTTGTCTCTGGGGACTTTCTATGCATTCTATCAGCTGAATAAATGAAGTAATTCACAAACCAAATGCCTCTTGCTCTCGATGGCTTTAGGGGACCTTGTCATTCCCTGTAGCCTTTTCTTAGGCCCAGCTGTGTGGCTCTGAAATCACTTGGCTGGTAATTAGGTATTTATCAGATTGTTTCTGAAAAGGGATGAGACAGTTATCTGACACAATTATCTTTGAAAATTGAATCCCTCTTTTCCGGTGCTGCTGAGGACATTCAAAGGTACTGTGAATGTTTAAAGCTTAATGTCTTTGAAAAACCCTTGCTTTTCTACATCAGGTATAACAGAGGAGTCAGAAGGAAGTTAAAGGAGTGATTTGGGGTGGGTTTTTTTTAACCTTTCAGACACTGGATTTTCTTTCTATCAAATGTTGTTTCTTCTCCAAAGTGACTGTACTTGGAAACACTTTAGACAACAACCACTTCTTCAAATGTCCAGTACTTAACAGCGTTTGAAAAATGTCAGTATTTCTTAGAAAACAAGAAACTTCTAATTACATCAAGGCATTACTAACTTATCTTTTCCTGTTAAAAAAGTGATGAATGTATAGTTCTAGAAAACACATTTCCCAAGCACTGTCTTGAAAGTCTTGGTAGCTGAGACATGAGTCTTTTGTTTAATTTGCCAAAGAAAAAAAGGAGACAATGCATCAGTAGCATAAGGTGTGAGAGTTTTTGCTTTATTCAGATCAATCCTTGGTTGTGCACAAAATTTTTAAACCTTTTGCCTGATTTTAAAATTTTTCTATTGGAAAACACAGTCTTCATTACACTGTTACTGAATTTCTCATACAATTTGATTTTTTTCAAAATGTATCATTTCTTTCAAGAAGTTCAAGCTTCCTTGAAGGAATCTATTTAACTTTGAACTGGAGGTGCTTAGTTCTTGTACCACTTATGTGCAAAAGGAGTCTGTAGGTGGAATTATCTGATGTAATAGGAGTAGAGCAGCACTTCCTTCCTGATATTCATAAGTAGGAGACTTCTGAACTGAGAAATTTCCAGGCTTGAGAAATGAGGAGAAAAATATTTCATATCATACGTGTTGCTTTTTTTCTGAGTAGGTATAAATTGGTACGTGATGCTTGGCAGTCTTGTAATTTTGGGTTCAGAATCATGTTGAAGTTCTACTTCCTGGTTGTTGAATCACAGTTAGAAAAGGAAAAATCTCACTGTAACAAGGCAAAACATTTAAAAGGCAGCAATCTTATAGATAATTCATTAATTTTGTTATCATTCTTATGACTGTCTGCAATTTCTTTGCAGATACCTTGCCTCAGTTACTGATCCAGCTACTAACCAAGAATTGTTGGCTTTTTCTTTGCCCTCCTTACTTTATGTTTTGTGCATGGTTCCACATCCAAATCCAGGTCAGAATTCCATTCATTTTCTCATTGATTTTCTATATTGCTGTTAGTTACTACAGGATTTGTTTCCCATTTGCTTGCTTGCCCTTATTAATAGATGGTGCCCAATTATGCAAAAAGGGAGAGCCAGGCTAACTACAGGTGATAAAATTTTGAAAAACATGAAACTGCATTAAAAACCACCCCAAAGAGCTGTTTTAAAAGTCTTGTGCTTTACAGCTGCATGGAGCAAGTGAGCTGCAGCTCCTGTTGATGGGTAGTTCTGCTCCTTTGGCAGGCTTACTTTAATTATTGAGAAATTCCCTGTTCTCTAAGCATGAATTATGTGAGGCTGCTTGGTTCCTATAGGGAAGAACAACCCAAAGTGTCACCTTTCTGTAGGTTCGAAGCACAAGTAAGTTTCATCAGGTTAAAGATCTGTAAAGCTACATCACATTTTCCTCTCCCACAGGCACTTGTGTGAGCACCACAGATTATCCTCCACTGTAAAACTCTTAGCCAAGACCTTGATGTCTTTCCCTCTCCCTCTCTTGAACAGCTTATTGAGACTGATGACACACACATCTTCACTTCTCCCCTCTCTTCCCCCAGCTTTTAGCTATATCAGCAGTTTCCACCAAAAAAAAAGGCTAATTAGAAGAATGAAATAGCTTTCTGGATTTGTGGAAAGTTTTGTTCAGTGAATTCACTGGTGACTGTTACCAATTACCTTTTGGCCTCTGATTGCTCCCCTGAGAGTGACTGAATATAAAATAGGGAACAAAATCTGCAATACCAAGGGTCTGTGCAAAATAATAGTCTGCAAGTTAGAATTGATTTTTGCATTCCAGGGGAATAATCAACCTGAACACAACTATCACAGTGATGACAGGCCATAGCTTACAATGCTGCATAGCATATTTAAGCATTCATCTATCTGCTTGCTCTCTTTCCCTGTGGGATCATAAGGTTATTCCCCTAAAAATGTCACCACAGACCTCCTCAACTTTCTATTTATTGACTGTGAATTGAGGCCTTTTCACAGGATAAGTGATTTTTCTTGTATTCATATATTTTTTTTTTCCTTTAAGCCCTAAAAGACATCCCCAGCAGGTTATCTTCAGCCTTCATTTGATGCTGACAGCTTTGTTAGTTACCTGCACTATAGCTCCTGAGTATTTTGTGACTGGTTTCCATTGAGAGGTTAGCCTTCCCTCATTCTGTGCAGGACACTTTATAACATGGATTGTTGATTTTGGTGCAATGGTTCCTAAGCCTGGAAGCAGGATAATCACAGATGAGGCAGGGAAGTGATAATTTAGTTGCTCTGGACTGTGTCTTGTCAGGTTTTGTATATCAGGATGGAGTCTTCATACTTATCTGAGCTACCTATTCCACTGTGCATTAACCCTTGCAGTAGAGGAGGTTTTTTTCTTAAATCTAAGTGGAATCTCTGTGTTTCTGTGGTTCAAATTCTGCTTTTAGCCCTGTCAATGGCCACCACTGCCAAAAGCTTGGCATGTTCTTTTCATTCCATCACAGCAAGGATTTATCCACATGGATCAGATTCCCTTGATCTTCCCTGGCTGAGCAGTTCCAGCCTCTCCACAAATGACAGATATTCCCAATTCTTAAATATTTTTGTGCCCCTCTGCTGAATTTGCTCCACTCTCAGTCTTGTGCTGGGGAGACCAATGCTGGACCGGGCACTGCAGGTGTGGCCTCGCCTCTGCTGAGGAGAGGGAGAAGAAGGACCCCCTTCTCTACCCGCTGCCAGCACTTCCCCAGAGTAGTCCTTTAACCTTCTTTTCTGCAAGAACACTTTGCTACTCAACTTCTTGTCCAGGAGGAGCACTGAGTCCCTCTTGGCAGAGCTGCTTTCCAGCCAGCTGCCCTCTAGGGTATACTGGTGTCTTGGATTATTCCTCAACCATGTGTAGGATTTGGGATTACCCTTTGAATTCCATAAGAAGTTCCAACCTGCACAGGTTCCCCTGGATAGTGGTACAACCATCCTCCACTCCTCCCAGTGTTATGTCACCAGCAAACTTGCTGAGGCTGTACTCAGTGTTACTGTCCAGGTAACTGCTAAAGATGTTAAACAGTGTTAGACCCCGTAGCAACCCCTGGGATGTGCTGCAAGGGACTGGAAGTACAGCTGGACTTTGTGATCCTGATAACAATCCTTTAAACCTGACAGTTCAGGCAGTTTTCAGTCCACCCTGCTCTCTGCTGATCTAGTTTGTACCTCATCAGCTTCTTTATGAGGATTTTATGGAAGAAACTGTCGAAGACCTTATAGTCAAGATAAACAATACCCACTGGTCTCCCCTTATCTACCAAGCCAACCATCTCATCACAGCAGGCTTTCAGGTTGGTTAAACGTGGTTTTCTCTTTATAAAATTATGTTGATTACTGATCACTTTCTCATCCTTCCATGCATATGGAGATGGTCTCTAGAATGGCTTCCTCCTTCAGGTTCTCAGGGTTTGAGGCTAACAGGCCTCCTCTTCCCTGAATCCTTCATCCTGAAGATAGGGGCAACACTTGATTTTTTCCAGTTCTCAGGAGTCTCTCCTGTGCATCTGTCAGGACCCAGGAACTGGTGTGTGTGTGTCCAGCTGGTTTAAGTGCTTCCTAACCTGATCAACCTCCACTGAGAGCAAATATTCCTTAGTTCAGAATTCTCTGCTGGTTCTAGGGCCCTGGGATTCCTGGAGGCTGGTCTTTCCAACAAAAACTGAGATAAAAGAAGGCACCAAATACCTCTGTCTTTTTCATGTCCTTTGTCTCCAGGTCCCCCACCTCATCTCCCTGGTCTTTCTTTTGCTGTTTCTGTATTTGTACAGCCCCTCTTGCTGCCTTTCATATACCTTGTCAGACTGCCTTCCAGGTGGGCTTTGTTTTCCCTGCATGCTCAGACTCTGACTATATTGCTGCTGACAGAGCAGGCAGCAAAGACAGAGAGCAGGAAACACCTGGTAACCTAATCTGAGGTTCATCTTCTCTCTCTTGAGAGACCAGCACTCTGGGGGTCAGGCTGAGCACTCTGGGAGCCTGCAGAGCACTGTCACTTTGCTCAGTTATTCTCAATTCCTGCATGAAGACTAAGGCAAAACCCCCATGCAGCAATGTTTTCCATTTTGTTTAGTCTTTACACTGAGCTGATTTTTGCTTAGTGCCAGCCAATAAGGAATGGATACCAACTCTTCTTTGCTGCTGCAGGGCAGCTGCAGTGTGAATGGCAGTGGTGGTGGGGAGAACGTGACACACTGACTGGAGAGTCTGGAGTCTTGGGCAATTGCTCAGAATTGATTGCTTGGGAAGTTTGTTTCTATTCTGATTTTGTGGAGTGATAAGCATCAACCCCTTCAAGGGAAGAGTCCAACCTGACCTATTTTTTTTGTTTTGTTTTTTTTTTTTTTTT
>VXAC01002053.1:174840-207237 GCA_013399225.1 Rhipidura dahli
AAAAAAAAAAAAAAACCAACCAAAAAGTCCTGATGAAATTGCTTCTAATGTACCTGAAGAATCATTTAAAAACCTAGACACAGATAATACAATTCATGGGATATTTTTCTTCATTCTATTTACACTCCTTAACACTCCACTTCATGTTCCATACCTTTGATTGCACATTTATATTACATTTATATTACATTATAAATGTATTGCTTCCTTACACAGAAATCCTGTTCTGCTGCTCACTGTCTCACTGACATATTCCTCCCTGAGAAAAGCTTCAAGTTGTATTTAAACAACATTAACTTCAGTTTGTATGGTCAGACATAAAGGAAACATTAGAGATTAGCAGAATTTCTGGTGAAGAAATTGTTTGTGAGACTGAGACTGGTGGCAGAAAAACTGTTTCTTTTGTCACGTGTTTGGGTCCTTACACTGAGTTTACATACAAGGGAGTAAGCATGGACGCAGCTTCTTTTTAATTTGAATTATAGTGGGTGAACTATTCTTGTGGTACTGCTTAGGCAGTAAATATACCATGCAGAAATCAAGTCAGCTATAGTCTGGCTGAGAATGTTTTACATATAAGTTTGTCATCTCCCAGCTTAGAAATGTAAATTGAGCACATTCGATACATTACTATCATTAATAACAAAAAGTATTTTACTCTTGGATTTCTCACTGCATTAAAACAAACAAACAAACAAACCATATCTTAAAGTAAGTAAAGTGTAAATCTTGCATCATAATTGTTAAAACCAATTGTTAACAATCGGTTCTAAAAAAGCAAATGTCTGAGAGTACAAAAAGATTAAATAAAGTGAGCTTCATGAATGTCAGCTGAAACTGTCACTGAAAGGATCACAGCTCAGATCCATAGATGTGTTGTACTGGTTACTATTCTGGTTTAAATAGATTTATGATTTTGAGCTGCTTTGATCTTAGTAAAGTAGATACACTTTATAACTAAAAAGATCTAGCCTGACTTCTTCCCCTAGTTCATCAAATCCCTGTCATTTTTGGTCCTAAATGGACACAGTTGAGACAGTGTATGGCAGTGCTTCTTTCTCATCCTCCTGGAACTTTAAATAGATTTAGTTTAACATAGACAGGATGTTTAAAATATTAGAGGAAAGTTCTTGATATCAGTAATCTATAACTGTGCTGGTGGTAATGCACAGGAGGAGTAAGTTCACGAGTAGAGTGAGTCTAAACAGAGATGACCAATTATCAGAGAAGATATCTGGGTGTCTGGCTAGTGGCATGGGGATTGGAAGTATGGGAAGGACCATCCCCTACCAGCAGGCCTTAACAGTGCATGACAAGCTTTAAAAAAATTCACTTCCAAAAATAGTTAACCTTGCTTCAGAAGGAAGATTTTCAATTATTTTTTCTCCATTCAATGAAATTTTGCTAGTCCACTGCTAAAAGGCTGAGTACATGGCAAATGAAAATTCTGTCTCCTTCTGTAGATAAGCAATCTTCTTTAGCATAATATTTACCAAACTGCACAGATTTGATAAAGAGAAGTTATTTTCACAATCTAGACTCATAATCACCTCACTTTTGTGTCTATTTTTCGTACTCAAGAGACCATGAAAATCTAGTCTTAGGAAGCTGGTTACAACAGAGAAGCATCAGTAGTTATCCAATTCTTTAAAAAACCCCAAAGGCACGAAAATAAAACCAGCATTGGTTTTGATCTTGTCTGTCTTTACTTCTGCACTGGCTGTAGTGATAGATAGCACTAGACTTTGGAAGTGGAAGAAAATAATGGATTAGACCTTTTCTCTGCATTTACCATAGTACTTCTTTCCCCTCTGGGCTTGTGCCGTTTAATTTGCCATTGATTCTTTAATGATTATAATGTCATAGAGAAGCCAGTGTTTATCTTCATTGTGCACTCTAGACAAGGCATTGGATCTGAATCTTTAGTTGCACGTTCTGGTGTGGGTCTGTGGCCATTTCATAGGGAGTGAGGTGAGGTCTCAGGCCAGCTGAAGTGTCTGTGCTGAGTGCATCCTTCGCCTGTCACTGGCAGCATCTAATTAGTGCCGATCCTTATTCTGCAGTATTTGTTTTGTGGGTCAGACACTGAAAGACTCATTGCAGAGAATTGCATCTGGGTTCCTTTGGCTGCAACATATTCCTGGGTGTTTCTTCTGTTGTAGCGTAGTGCAAGGATTGTGGCACTGTGGCAGCGGATGATGAAAAGAAAGGTTCTGTTTCTCTTTTGCTGGACTCAGCTTCTATCTGAAAACCATTCTGATGACAAGTCTTTCTACTTTATCTCTCCTGTAATCAGGGCTACTCTTTCAGAAGCTCTGTAGCCATAATAAAGAGAATTACCCTCCTGTTCAAGACCCTTTTCAAGGAATTTCTACAGGAATTGTTTTTAAACTGTAGGTTAAAAACCATTATTTTCATATCAAAATGTTTTGGCTTCATGAAAAATATCTGCACTCAAATTTTCTGTAAGAATAATATTTTTTAATAACATTCAGATAATTTTAGGTTTTAGAATGAAATATATTTCAAACATCAGCTCCCAGGCAGAATAAGAGGGTGGAAAAACTTTTAACTAAACAGCCAAGTATTCATGGTCAGAGGTCCACAGGGAGTTCTGTCACATGCAGAGATTAAAAAGATGTCATAATCCTACAGTTAAGTAAATGCAAGAGAGAGGTATGGAAAGAGAAAATGTTGGGTTCATGCATGTGGGAGAAGGTGGGTGCCCTAAAGTGTGTTCCTGGGATTCATCTCTCCCCTGCAATTTTATAGTTGGGGTGAGCTGAGCTTGGGTAAAGAGCAAAATTTATTTCTGATTAAAATAGAGTTGGATGGTGAGGAAAAAAAGACAAAAATTAAAACTCTTCCCCTCCCTCCCTTCCTGTTTTTCCTGGGTTCAACTCCATCCATTTATCCTCAACTCCTCTACCTCTGCTACCCCACCTTTCCCTGGAGTGGTGCAGGGGGATGGGGAATGGCAGATTGTGGTTAGTGCATAAGAGCTCCTCTGTGCATCTCCTTCTTCCTCCTCACGCTTTCCCTCTGCTCTAGATTAGTTACTTCCCATGGTCTGCAATCCTTCAGGATAAAGGATTGTTCCTGAATGGACTGCAACTTTCTCCAGGAACATTCACCTGTGCCCCTCCACGGGCTGCTGTTGGTACACCTGCTCTCCAGCACTGTCCTCTCCAGGGCATGCACAGGAATCTGTTCAGGCACCTGGAGCACTTCTTCTCTCTCCCCCTGCCTTCACCTCAGTCTTTCTTTACCTCACACTATAATGAAAAAAGTAAATCTTGAAGTGAAAGTGCTATTTTTTTGGGTTTTGTTTGATGAAGCAAGATCAAAGGGCTGCCTCCTCAGCTTTGTGTTAGAAGCAACATTCAGTCTTGTGTTCGCAGCAGAAAGTAAAGGTGAGGAAACCATGGGAGTCTGAAACCAAAGTAGTAAGTAGTTTTACAAAATAAACCAGTATTATTGTGCAGAGAAGGATGGATTTTCTAAGGGCCTGAGTTGGCAAATCCTTATTTCAGTCTTGGAGTCATACTATGAATAGCATTTAGAGCAGCATGTAGTGCCTTGGCCATTAATTGCTGATAACTCTGCCTTAAAGAGCTGCCAAGCTGTTTGCAACACAAGAGCAGCCACACAAGTGATAGGGGAAATTAAAAGAATGGGAATGGAAGGAACCTGGAGTTTTTGTGTGCACTGTGGCTGAAATGAGGAAAAAAAGTAAAGTATTTTGTAAGATACAGGTAACTGTAATAGGAAATCAAGTGTTATTATTTCTAGTTGCTAAGATAATAGAAGCACAGGTACAACACAGAGCATTTAAAGTGCAATGTGTAAGAGGTTGAATCTGTTCACATTACACTTATTTATGCATTTTCTAACATCTGAAGGTGTCAGGTGGCACTGAATGCTCCCAGTAATCACACAACTCTTCAGTCTGTAGTCATTAAATATCTATTAGGTTTACAGATGAAGCTCCCCTGTCCCAACAGATTGAACAAGTGACTGGTGTCACTATAGTTTTCTTCACTATTATGATTATGTCTACTGGTATTTGGGTCAAATAGGAGTCATAACCCAAACTGGTCATCTCTGAGTATGCATTAGCTGCAAGGAGAACAAGGAGAGGGAATTAAAGAGAGTGGTTGTAAAGTTATCAAGGCATAACAGTTATTTATTGCTGGAGTAGATTTTGATGTGTCAACGTATATCAGATTTACAGTTGTTTGGTGGTCTCTGGTTGTTGGTTAGGGTCAGGCAATTTGGCACACCTCATAACTTGTCAGACACTTAAAACAGTCTCTCTTTTCATCATCAAGAGCTTGATGTGAACCCCACATGCTCTGGAATATATGGAATATTACATTCACATGCATTTGGGTTTGTATTGAGAGAAAGGCCCTTTAAAAAAACAAAACACTCAAAGAACCTCCCCCAGAACAGAACAGCAAATCAAATTTCAGATTGTGTTTATTTAGTTATCTAGAAAACATCCTTCTGCTCTTAGAAACCTACTGAAATAATCTGAAAAATGTACTTTATAAAGCTTTAGAGGAAAGCTATTTTGAACAGGCTGAAAACAAGGCCTGGAGGCTGTGGGGTCTCCCTCTCTGGGGACATTCCAAACCCACCTGGTTGTGTTCCTGTGTAACCTGCTCCAGGTGACCCTCTTTGGCAGGGGAGCTGGATTAGATGATCTCTAGGGGTGCCTTCTAACCGTAACGATTCTGTGAGTTCTGGACAGTTCTATACTAAACAGTAACATAGGTGAAGGATAAACAAATGAGGATGAGCAGAGATTGCTTTTAAGCACTGGTAGAGCTGTGTATGTTTTTTAATCTACAGATGTGGTGGTCAGAAAGATGAGTCTAAAAGTCATATTTTGGCTACAAGCATTCTGATTTTTTATTTTTTTAAATTCAAAGTATTGTCTTCCTTCATAAGGCTCCATTTGCCTGCCAGTCAGATGAAAATTTTTCTCCCTTAAGAACACTGAAACTCACCAGAAGGCTGTCTTAACTGTTCAAGTTATTACTGAGTAAATTTATCCCTAATTCTCATTCAGCAGAACATAATTTCAGAAGAGGGTCAAAGTAAAGTTTTAACCCTGCTTCATAGTAAGTTGAATAGTTGAAAACCTTAACAGTGTTTTCAGCTTATGCAAGGGTTTAAGTATTTCCTTGTACTGAGAGGGATTAAACATGCCCTTAATTATTTTGCTGAAGTGAGAAATTTCTTTAATAGTTTAATCAAACCACATGCAGCATTTTAAAATACATGTGTGCACTATGGGGATCCTCATGTCTCTCTTTAAAACATCTGGTTTGGGGTTGTCTGCTCTGCAAACATCATTAATATTCTGGTTGTGGTTTTCAGCTGTCTAACTGTTAGATAATTTAACAATATTTTAATAGTTAAAGCTGTATTGAAACCATCATTCTTCATAGAATTACTCTGGACATAAACATTTGGAAGTACCTCAATTTATCATTAATTCTTCTGTTCTTATTTCCATTGTGTTTTGCAGGTGACATTTACCTTAGCGCTGCCTAGCTGGTGTAATGCAAGGAGGGACACATCATGAAATGGAAACATTATCCTTTTCTGGCTGTAGTAGCTGTGTTCAGCCTTTCCAGATGCCATCAGTTACTGGGTCAGCTCATTCCAGGTAGGTACCTTTCATTTGAACATAAATGTTCTTTTCTTTTTATGCTGTCCATGTGAGTGTGTGCGTGAATATATCTGAAGATCTTTCTGGGTGTTAAAACGTGTGTGTAAGTGTGGAGTTAAGAGAGGTGTGAGTGTATCTGCATGTACAACACACAGAATTTGATAAATTATTTGTACTGTCTGTGCTGCAATGATTGGGGTTTTTTAGACTGTAAAGGAGAGTATAGAAAACGAGTGGCGTGAAAATATGAGAAGGTTAAGGTGGCTATTAAAGCATTCCTTTGATTAGAACTGTTGGTGGGGAAAAGATATAGAGTGCAGAAACAGACTTGAATATCAAAGAGAATTGGAAATCTATAGAGAACCTTCCTGATGAAGGAGCAAAATAGCAAGTGGGAAGTGCTGAGATGCAGTGTTTCAGGGAAGCCCTGGAGTTCAGGGATTGTCTTGGTGCTTGTGTATGGCAATTCTCACTAGTGCAGAGAGGAGTAGTGTGTACAAAAATGGCAACGTACTCCTCAACTTTATAGAGAAAAGGTGGCAAAATAGAGAATCTGTATCACTTCAGCAAACGGTGAATTTTTTGTTTTAGTAACATAAAGAAAACAAAACGTGTTTTGTTGTATTGGGATTTTTTTAAAGAATAAATCTGTAAAAGCATCTTCCAAGTAATTCTGAATAATTTTCAATATTTGTAAAGAGAAATCCAAACAAACTTTGATCAGTACTGCTAATGATGTACAGCCTTTCAGAAAAAAACACAATAACTGTATAGAAAAATGTGGCATGCTGGTTTTTACTGGTTGCTTTTTCTGCTTTGAGTCTGAATAATAATTTAGAAGACTTCACTGGCTGAATTTCTAAGTTGAATACATTTTACATGAGAATTTTGTGGCTATACAATTCTTTTCCCTATGTCTCTGGGCAGCTGGCTCAAATATAGACTACTGAATGAAAAGAGAAAGGAAAAAGATTTCCTCAAGGATTTGTTTGCCTGGATTGAATGGTGGTTCACAGAAAATAAAATATGGAAATGAATTGCTGTTTTTTCCCCTGGTTTTGTTGGTTTCAAATGCAGAAAGACTCCAGAATAAAGGGAGATGTAAGTTAAAATTATCATTTTAAAAGTTTGACCTCAGACTTCAAACATAATCTCAAAGCAATTTACCTGTCACAAAGACATCTACTGCTCATTTTAAAAGGTATGCCTGCAGATCCAAATGTATTTGCATGATACCTACCTCCATCCACTTGCATTGGCTTCAATTTAGTCATAGTTCTGTAGTCTATACTAAAAAGACTGTTTTCATTGTATTACTTTTTCCATCAAATTAGTTTCAGAATAAAATCACAGGTGGCATTTTGATTTTTGTCCCTGCTTTGTAATTTTCATCACAGACCTCAGACTTGAACCAAGAGATTACTGTACTTGGCCAGACATCAGCATGCTGAGCCTTGCTGGCAGGGTGCCAGGAGTGTGATTATCACAAAAGATCAAATAAAGGATTATTTTTTTTTTCCTTTAAGCAGTTCATCCCATTCATTTTGCTCTTTTCACGTCCATTCCTTATACAGGCATGTCTCTTTTATTTTGTTTTTCAATGTACAGAAAGAGATAGAACTGTGAAAAATCTCAAAATTTTTCCTTAATTTAATGGGGGAAAAAGAAATAATGGTTCTTTAGAATTCTGCTGTAGCCATAAAAAAAAAAAAATCAATACAGCAATAGGTAACAGTTTTCCTGAGGATTGCTAAAAGCATCTGAAATACGTCATCATAGTACTACTAAATTGTGGTATTTTATTTCAGTAAAAACCATGCTTTTAAAATAACAAAATAAATTGAATTATTTTTAGATCATATTATTAGGAACCTCTAAAAAACTAAATGTTATGGTTTCAAACTCTCCAATTCCATCTTACCAAAAATTGAAATTGTTCCAGCCTTACTGATGACACAGTTTGTCATATGAAATTAAAGCTATCAGAAATGTGTTAGAGCTTACCCTCAGATCTGGAATACTCAGCTTCAGTAAAATGTGATGAATTTTAATGGTGGTCTTATAACTTTCAAACATTTGGTGTAGTTTTTGCTGAATCCTTTCATATATTCTTGTTGAGTCTCACTCTTTTGCATATGGGGTCCACAGGGAAGCACTGTCTCCCCCCTTTATTAAAATCATGGCTGAGCCTTTCATCTCATGTCATTACATCTTACCTCTAATTCACATATAAAATACACTCACAATTCCACTATGGCTGTCTCCTGAGGCATAAAGTATCTCTGCCTTGGCACATCTTTATTTAATCAGGGATTGAACATTATCTGGGAAAGAAGTGATTTTTTTTTTTTTTCCTTGCCAGTTGCTCTGCATATTTAAAAGCTGAAAAACTTGATAGCTGATTTTAAAGTGCACTGATCTAAGAAAACACGGCATTAACTAATGGCATATTATGTTTACATGCATATATTGAGCTCTGTGTTTTCAGTTGTCTTTAAAGTGTTTTAAAGTCTCCAGTTACTAGATTGTCAAAAAAAAAAGCCGACCAAAAAAAAGCTATGCATCTGACATACAGCAAAAGATGTTAATAATTGATACTGATTTTTTTTTTTATTTTGACATCAATAACTGCAAACTTACAAATTTTTTGACTGCTAATAAATACAATGAGCATTCCTGATGGATTTGGCTGGGTTTGGAACCTGATTCTTTAGCAGTGAGTGTTGTGGAAGGGCTCTGCACTTTAACTGGAACAGATGCCACTTATGTTGTGTCTTGTCAATCCTTGAACTTCACAGAGATGCCCGCACAAAGAAAGCCTTGTAAAAACATGACAAATTTGTCCACAATGCCAAAAACAAACAAGGAAAAATTTTGAATGCTCCTGATAAATTACAATAGATTTTTGGAACAGAATTCTTTGTAGATCTTATTTAGAGGAGGATGAGGAAAATACCTCTTTTGAACCCAATTTTTTGGAGAAATTTTTGATAGAGGCATTTAGACCTTTGTAATTTACAAGTACTGTGCATTGCTTCTCCAGAAAAGAGTTTTCCTTTAAGAGATGCAGATGTATAACAAAGCATGAGATATATAAAATATACATCATGAAACATAATTTTGAGAAATCATTCATGGGAGTAAGTGTAAAAAAACATAAAATAAGCAATCCACTTTGGCAGTCATAGAAGCTTACTGAAGAGAATCAGTCCAGGGTTTGACATTTCCTCGGGCAGAAAGTAATATTTTAAATTTCTTTTACCCTAATACTTCGTGGCTTATTAATGAAACACTACAGGAAATAAATTCACCATCCTACCTTTATTTGCCTGTATTCAACAGGAGATGGCTGTTCATAATGAAACTCACATAAATTCAGATTGCTTACACTGTAGAAACTTTGAGCAACTTTTTCCCTAAAAAGAGGCCACCTTTTTGGAAACTGCATGCTCTTTCATTAGAGCTTTTGCCTATTCAATCATAATTCACTAACATAAGTAACTGCATTGTTTGGTATTGCCTCTTTGGTTCTTTTAAATCACTGTTAACTTTTTAGTACTCGAGACTTTGTCATCTGGCTAGAGAAAACAAGATTCGTATTTTTGACCTACATGTAACTTTACTGAGCTTGTTCTCTGAATGTGATACTTGGGATTTATATGTCTGATTGATACATTTTGACAAGAAATTCTATATTCTTCTAGTTTCCCTGCAGCTTGTGAAGGTACCTTGAATAAACGGTTCCTAGCACTGGAAGATGTTAATTTGCTGCTTCATAAAGAAAATCAGGGGTTTGTAATGTGCATTCAGGCATTCTTCTGTACTTTTTAAGTGCTGGAATGGATTTTCAGTCAAATATTCAAAATAAATCTGTCAATGACTGAGCAAGGCATTGAATAGTTCAGACAAAGAATTCAGCTAGTTTTGTTGTTATGCAGGTTTTTTTCTGAGACTAATGTTTTAAAAAGGGAATGTTCAGCCAAACTCAGCCAACCCATAGTTTATCTCTTGGCTGTCTTGTGGCACAGGCTGAGAGACAAAGAGTCTCTCTGAGAATGCTTAAATTTCACATAAGCCCCTCATCATAAAGATGTGAAGGAAGAGTGAAGACTCACTGAGCTAAGGAAATTAAGTGATCTCTCTTGAAACTTCTTGAAGACTGGTGGATATGGGTTTAAATTCCTTCAATGGGGAGGTATTTGTGGATAGTTTTCACCTTTTCTTGGGACAAGTGACCCAAGATGAGCTAAGCTCATATTTGAAAAAGATGGCAGGGGTTTCAGGGGTTTTTTGTTATAAATTTGTATTGTTTGAAAGTAAAGTGATGTTTGTAACTATTTTGAGATGAACCAGTAAGCCTTCCAAAGCTTGATTTTTAGGTCACAGAAAAAACAAGGCAAAGTACAGAAGGATAAAAAAAACAAACAAAAACTTAGATAAAGCTGCACCTTCTCAGGTACAGAGCTATAAACCCCAGAGCAATGTTAACTCTGAAGAAGGAAGGATACCATTTAAGAGTCAGATTTTTAAAAATAGATCCTCAAATTCCATGCAAATTCCACTTCTTTCTTTGTGTCTGAGCCCAAGTGGAGATAATCTTTATTTTTGATTAAATACATATGTATAGATACGAGTGGAAGTGTGTAGCTTGGATGTAGGAACACTCATGGAATCAGGGAAGTCATTAGGTTGGAAAGCACATCGAAGTCATTTAGTCTGCACTAGATGCACTCTTTCTTTTGTTTTCCTTCCATGTGCACTCATGAACAACAACTGGAGGGAATTCATCACCCCTTGCCCTGCTGGCTGTGATCTCACTAAAATACCCCAGTGTTGTTGGTAGCCTTCCCTAGGTTAAAGGCACAGTACCAGCTCAAATCCAGCTCACCAACCAGGCTCCCCGATTCATCTTGTCATGCTCTTAACTTTCCATAACGTAACTTTTACTTTAGAGAGCATAATCATGGAGGATCTGTTCTGTTGACAGACTGGAGTGGCAAGAAATACTGTGTTTTGGTGCACGTTCTCTGGTAATTTTGTTTTCACAGCCTTTATGAAATGTCAATCTTGGCCATAAATTACATTTTTGTGATCCTAATTTAATATAACACTGACAAATGCATCTGTAAGTGATGTGTAGCAAGGGGTGATGATTTAATGTATTGCTTCCACTTGTAAGTGCCACCAAGTTTGTATATTGTGGAAGTCAAGGTCAAACTCAGGGAGAGCAGACAGACAGTTTAGGCCTCGCTGGGGTCAAGGAAAATGTGGAAAGATGTGCTTCTATCATGCACATCTAATTAACTTGAAACAGACAGAAAACAGTTGTCAATTCAGAACTGAAAAAATAACAAAATAAACCAAAACCCAAATACCACTCACATTTTTGCTAGGCTCTCCAAAAAGGGGTTCTATTGAGGCTGAGTAAATAAAAAGAAAATGAAGAAAATAAGAAAAACTGCAATCTGTTCTTGTAAAGACCATGTTTGTGTTCATATCTTCCTCTTTCTTCTTTTATCCCTGCAACATTCAAAGGCCATCCTGGAACCTCTTGCAGGAAGAAAGAACTGCTAACTGAGATAATTTCATTTGACCACAGTTTTTTTTTTTTTTTTTTATGCACATGCCTATGCCTTGGTAAATATGCATAATGGCATACAATCATCAGTTAGTAACTCTTAAGACTGGAAAGTCATCTTGCTTCATGGAACATTCAGCTTCCTTTGAAGTCCAGAGCAATGTGTCATACTCTTAGAATATTTTTTAAATGTCATAATATTCATCAACTAATGTTAGATCCCATTGTGTTGTGATACGATGCATTTGTCATCAAGGAAATATTATTATGTTTCCATGGCATGATATTACCATGCAAAATTTCCATTATAGCTGTTCAAATGAGATTAATTAATAACACAAGAGATAATAATTTCTTGTTATCAGGAAATGAAGAGTGTATTAAGTCTCGTATAATATTTTCAGTTAATATACCTACACAACAATCATGTAATTTTTCTAGTCATCCATCCCTGCTGATAGAAATAAAAGCAAATAGCTGTTTCTTTAATAATTTGGACTATTGTGACCAAGTTTTAAATACTTTCTGACTCAATCAGACTATATGCCAGCTGTTTTTTACAGTTTGGTCATTTATCCATCTTTGTCAAAGTATTCAGAATGTTCACATTTGTGGGGTTTTTTTGTGTGATTTTAGGTTTTCCCTGTTGGGTGGTAGGTTTAATTTTGTCTTGTTTTTTTATTGTTTTGGGCTTTTTGTGATTTTTTTTTTTTCCCAGCTCCTCTCCCTTTAGAATCCTTTGGACAGGATGACAAAGGTTTCTAATACCTATTAGTAGAAATACTGTGCCTGCAAAGAGGACCTATATTAAAAGGGAAAAAAAAAAACCCAGCACGTGCCTTGCCTTCCAGAGATTGTCACTGTGTACACTGAGGTCTTAATAAATAAAAAGATTGCCAGCTGTACTTCAATTCACAGCTTCTTTATTAGCCTTTAAAAAGAAATAAATAAAGCATGATGCTTTATTTAATTGTCTGAATTGATGGAGACAAACCAAGAGGCACAGTCAGCTGCAAGACACTTAATGAAGAAATCCCTATTTTTAATCTAGCTGTAGAAGACACAACTCTTGTGCTTTGATGATGTGGCCTTTGTGATGAACCTGGCTGGAAAACCACATGTGCTGCACCGTCTTCCTAATTAAGTCATCAAAATGCACTGGAGCAACCGGAGTGCCTTGTGTAGACCAGTATAAGTAATTTTAGTTCCTGTATTGCTTGGTTAATAGAAAGTGGCACTGTTCTAGATTATGACTGATAGAGGTGAGATGCTACAGCTGCTGTCATTGTGCCTGTAGGTGGGTGCCTTTATGAGCTGTTCCTGTGTGTGTAAGAAGGAACACTTTGCTTTGTTTGCCTTTCTTTTCCTTTGCTTTTCAAGGATGTAATCTCAGAGGCATTTCATCCCTTTTTTCTTTTTTTTCCTCAAGAAGCTGATGCCAGTGGTTTTTACTCAAAATAAACTGGTATTCTGCTTGTTTTGGATGCACTGGCAGAACATTCACCAAAACTGATGACGAAATCAGGATTTGGGAAGGCTGCCCACTAACATAAATTTTAAGATAAACAAGAAGAAAAAAATTTCAGTAACAATAATGGGGATATTAAAAGTTTAAGTATATGCAATGAGGATGTAATTGGTTTTTCTGTATGGACTTGGTTGGCCACAGCTAAAGATTTTGTAAATACATAGACCAGAATCTCAAGTTTCTATTGTTAAATTTTTGGTAAATATTCATTCCTTGTTTCATGAATAGTTTTACTTGAAGTTCTTAGGTTCTTGGAGACAAAAATATGCTGATTATGAGAATGACATCATCAGGTTTTGCATACCTTTTACATGCATTATAAACTTAGATTGCAAAGCTTTTCTAGTTTATATAGCTCAGTGACATTGTCAATTTGATAGCGAGGTTACTGTGCAGGCATTGGCACATGAGAATTTAAGGATAATAAATTTGCTTAAGTTCTTCAACAAAGATTATGTTTTGTATGGTTAATGGAGGAAATGGCATAAATGCTCTGTATATATTTGGAGATAATAAAAATAGAATTTTCCTAACAAGTTGTTCTACCCATCTCAAAATTAACAAGAATAGATATTTTTTTACCTAATTTTTCAATTATCCTGAGAATAATTTTCAGTTAGGAAAGTAGAGCACAAAATGACATAGTGTCTATTAAATCTAATATTTATTTAGATGATCAATCTGTTAATGCTTCAAAGCAATTTCATGTCTTTAACATCAATTATAAAACTAATTTCAGTCATATCAGTAAAAGGATGTAACAATTTACAAGGGTGTTTTCACTTATGACTACTCTAGGGGTTACAGCAGACATATCTCCACTTGCTAATTTATTTTCAGTGCTGTGAAATAGAGTGTCTAGAGATGCTTTGTTAGATATTTTAATAAGTGTTGAACATATTTGCAGAATTCCTGCCCTGACAAAGGGTGATTTATATGCACCTGTATCCGCATATGCAGAAAAAAAAATATCCTTTTGTCAGTCTGCCACCTTATTTTTGCATAAATGAAACAGGAAATTACTCCCTTTTGGCCAATCTGAATTTTAAATCAAAGTGAAATTGGTGAAAGAAAGAAGTCTTATTTTAAACATATTTCTCAACCTTAACTGTTGACTTAGATTGACAATAACCTCATTCTAAGTATTTATACCGTGATGGTATTATCAGTACAGCATTGTGCAAATAACTACTTTGCATCTTCTGTATTCCAACCATTTTTATAGCATTTTATAAATGTTTATGGAAATCCTTTACTTTTCTCTAAAAGTAAAGGTTTAATAATCACCACATATTATTTTTGACACAGAAGAAAACTTGTATATGGCTTGTATCCAGAGGAGTCAATACTTTACATTTGATAAATATAGCAGTATAAGGCTGTAGGTACTGCAAATTTCAGTGAGTTTCTATTTTTGTCAATCGATATTATGTATTTTTCCTGCATTAATTAATGTTTACTAATGGTTAAAACAAAATCAACTATTCTATGTGTTAGGATATTATTGTTATTATATGTATTCTATGTGTTAGCTACTACCAAACCAGTCAGTCCCCTTTCCTCTGCTGCATGAAAACAAAGAAACACCTATCCTTTACAAATGTGTTTTGCTCAAGGCATTGTTACAGGCTACCACAAAGATAAAAGAACCCTTAAAAGTGCTGGAAAGCACATCTGGTTAGCCATTTGCTGTTAACTTCCCAGGTTTAGACATTGCTTTAATTACATTTTGGGTGTGTTTTTCCTTTGTTTTTAGTTTGGAGTTTTTTGTTTTGTTTGTTTTTTTTTTTTTAATTCTCTTCCCAACATTACCCTAAGGGTAAAATTTAATGATGTTATTTAGAACTTGGTTTTTAAATCAGATCATAAATGACTGAGGTTTTAAACCTACTTCATTTTGACACACAGGCGACACCAAGGTCACACTTTTAATACATGAAAATATGAAAATGAAAAGGCAGTTTATGGTAAGCAACAAAAGGATGCTTGTGTAGTTTTTTTCTTCCTTTCTCTCTGTCTTTGCAAAATGGATCAGTTATGCCCTTCAGGATTGCATTCACATACAGTACTCACAGTAAGATTAAACAATTTCCTGTTCTTATGTCCATTTGGCACATAAAAATAAAGGTGAAAATTTAAATGTTCTGTTCATGTGTAATACCATTTCAGAAGACATGCTTTGTTATATTCACTAACATTCATCAAAGGTCATGGCACTGACCTAGCACAGAGCTGATCACTTGTGCTTTTTGAAAATACTTAATATGTAAGTGTGATGTAGTTGAATAGATGCTACTTAAAATGTCTAGGACAGGTTAACACTTGAAATTTGATGCACACTTAGACCTCTTTGCTTGTTTGGCCTGTGGCACATAAACAAGTGTGGGGTTTTGGAAGGATGTGGTGCCCATGACCACTTCTGTTCATCAGTTTCCATCTTCTCTTTCTGCCACCTCTTTTAAGCACATCTTTGCTCACAAATGGGAGCTGGTCAGCTGGACTTTGGCTATGAAATCAGGACTGGGAGTTGTGCTAATTCAGAATTGGAGTAAGCGGTGTGATTAGTTGTGAACATTCACAAGGGCTCTACATCTTCCACTGAGAAAGAGTGGGAAAGAGTTTAGAGATGGTTAAGTAAGACCTGAATACCTCTTGGCTGCATGTGTTCAGTTGTTTCTTTAATCTGATCTATCTGTAACTTCTATAGGAATTTATTGTTTTCCATTCTTATTGGTTTATTTCCTGTATGTAGCAATTTCATTTGTTTTTATCAGTTATTTAAATGTGTAGGAATTTTAGCTTTCAATTTTTAGATTTGTTTACAATTTACAGTCTGAAAGAGCTGTGATTTGCTTTAAAGCAGACATCAGGTTTCCTTCAGCCAGCTTGCACAAAGAAGGTAACATCTGGTTTTAAATTTCAGCTCTTTGGTGGCCTGTTTCTGAAATAACACTCATGGAGGGTTTTTGGTATGCAGGAGTAAAAGCTTCTTAGTCAATGACTTTGCTTTAGCACTTGGGATGAAGAAGGTAGGTTTGGATTGGTCTCTTAAGTTAATCACGGCAATCTGACATACTGATCACAACTGCTGTGTGAATTTAATTAAAAAATTAAAAAATATACAGAGAATTTGATTTTGAACAAGTTCTGGATTTCAAGTAAAATGCATGAAACTTAGGACTGGGAAGAGGACAATGATGCCTACCTGGTTTATTTTCCATTCCTTTAAAGCATGTTTTTAAAAAAGAAATTTCCCCATCCTTGAGAGTGCTTGCTACATGGAGAGGTCAAAATGTTAACTTAGGTTCATCTCTCTCCAGCATTCAGACAACTTACCCAAATTGAGCTCCCTGCTGTCATGGCTAGATTACTTCTGGGACCTCAGTGAGCTTATTTAAAGGTAGCCTGGCACCTTGACTTTACATTGCAGTCCCTGTTCTTTCACAGTCTGCTGTCTTTATTTCATAGTGCTGCTTTTCTTGCAAGACTCTGTGGTGTTTTGTCCTATTCTAGATATGTTAGAAGTTATAATATGGCTTGTAAATGAAATTGGCTTCTAATTCCTGATGCTATTTCCCCCCAGAAATATTCTATTATTAAGGGACTTTGTCTCCCATGGCTTTTAAAAGACTGTGGAGAGGGTTTTTTTTAAACATTATAAGTTGTGTCTGTGCTTCAGGAGGAAAGTCTGGATCACCTACTATTTCAAAGGAATTAGTACAGTGAGAAAAAGGATGGTCTGAGGTCTGTTGTAACTTGTGAAGGTATTCAGTCAGTGTCAAGTCTGGCTTTGAGCTCTAGTTCAAAATATTTAGCATTTCTGTTACTGCAGAAATTCCAATCCATTGGTGTTGCAGTCACCTTGTTAGAAATAACTGAAATCCCTTGATAAGCACTTGCAGAGCAGTTCATTTGGCTAATTCAGAAAGACTGACATGACTAGAAATAAACCAACTAGTCTATCCTCTTAAAAAAAAAAATCAAATATTTGGAATTCATAAAAGCACATTTTTCCCGTTTTTTTAATCTGAAGGAAGATCTACAGTAAAACTACTCTATTCTGGCCAATTGTGTAAAATTCTTATTCTGATAATTGATGACATAACTATTCATGTAACTAACTAAGCATAAGCAATACTTCAATACTACTCTAACAAAGTTAAAAAGTTCCCCTAAAGGGCCATTGGACACTGGCAATCACCATTAAAAATTATAAATTGACTTCTTTCAAAGACAGGAATTAAGTGTTCTGAGTCATCTTCAGTTGAAACCTTTGCTTTGCCTCCTATTTTAATCTTCAGTATGTTTCCATTCAGCCTCATGGAGGCACACCCTGTTTCATTTCCCAGCTCCAAAAGACTGGTTTGCTGCATTTTCATTGCAGAATTCATCATTCCTATCTTGTATCATGTTCGCTTTATCTCACATTTGTTTACAGAAAGATTTATTTTTCTTTTTTTTTTTTTCATTCTGTTTAGGTAAGTAAAATATGCAGGTGTAGCATGATATTTTTATCAAGTGCAAATATCTTTTAATTTTTTTTTCTTCCTGTTCGGTTCCAACCATACAGTAAAGTTCTCCATCACTTGGAAAGTTTATTTCAGTCTTCAGTAGTGATAAAGTAATGAACTTGACCATATTGGTAGCTTCAATTATTAGGACCTATAATTTGACTAGTTTAATCATTTTAATTGAAATTTTTCATGATTCCAGGTGAACCAAATCCATTTGTTTGTTTAATGTAAGAGAAGAGTCTCAGGGTTGTTGGGTTGTGTGGCATTTGTTTGTTTATTTATTTGTTTTCAAAACAAAGGTCAGAAAAAAGGACTTTTTTTACACTTACTAATAAATCCTTAACTTTTTCAAGCAAGAATTTAAAACTGACAGTGGGGCTTGCTTGGTATCTTGTCAGTTCTTAGAAAAGTTAGTTCAAATATACTTCAATTGAATTCTCATGTTCCACAGCTGATATTGTATTTGATATATTGATGGAATTTGAAAAAAAAAAATCTTTCACTATTCTTAGATTAGAAAAGGAAAACCTTGTCAATCCTATGATAATTGCTCCTGAAGAATAAGATCTGGACTTTGTTAAAGTGATCAGGAAGTCTACCCAATCTTTTGTGTTCTTAAGGTGATGTCAAATAAATTTCCAGAAGGGAGGTGCTGGATGGAAGAGCCAATATGGTGAAATTAATGTGGAAAAGTCAGAGGATGGTTGTATTAAGGAGTTAGGAAAAATAATGAGAACATGCAGTGTTAGTTGAGTGCATCTGTGCTCAAAACCTGTTTTCTTCATATCATTCCCCTGTTTAGTAGGCCATGAGTTAGCATTTCATGCTACCTGCTCTGTGTCCATACTATCAATACTCCTGCTGCAGGCATGTTACTGTGCACTGTGATATTCTGTGTATGGTTTATTTTATCTGATAGTAGGGTATGTATGCAGTCCAATAAAGTCTGCAATTCTTCTCTCATTTTCTTTAATCTTCCTTCCTTTACTAGTCTTGCAATCTCTTCACCATCTTTTTTGGATGTTACAGAAAAAGAGAATTTGAAGGATAAGACATTCATGTGAGAACTGGGCTATGTAGAGAAGGGTGTAGACAGACTGGAGCAGAAATGAAGTCACTGCTGAAAGGATTTCAGAGGGTATTTCATAAAGAGCTGGGAATATCATGTTGGGAGAACGTAAGAGGAGAGAAGGTTGTGCTTTGTTGGATTTATGGCTTATGGAACAGTACCTTTTTCTACAATATTCCCCCCATCTTTGAGTGGACAGTGCTCCTGAACTGCAGTCAGGGTAATAAAATAAAAAAACCCAAGCCTGCTGGTTTTACAGGACCCGTATTGTTCCCTGTGCAGCCACGGAGAACTGGAGCCCATCCATACATCTGCCACAGGTTTCCCAAGTGCTGCTGCACAAGAGACTTCAAACTGCCAGCTCACAGACATTAATAGTCCACATCTCATGTCATGACTCATCTCACTTGACTCCCATGAACACATTTTTCAGCAGGTCTGAGCATTCACCATTAGAATGACATATAACCACATTTTTCACCAAAAAACAAGATTGTTAAGGTGTGAAATATTGTTTAAAAATGAGATTTATCATGTCTCAGTTTATCTGTGCAGTACTGGTGGCAAGTCTTGGTATTATGGGTAGTAGTTCCCTGTATTTTCCATCTCTCCACAAGGGAAGAAATGATGATTTATGTGGGGAAAATTCTGAAGTTCACATACTTTGAGAGCATAGTGTACTGTGGTAATGTTACAGTAATACAGTAAAAAATTCCCTTACATTTTTGTATATTTTTGCATATTTTTGCATATTTATTGATACTTTAGCAGATTTTAGGGGGGAAAAAATAGTGGTTTACCAATTATTAAGATTCAGTGCCACTGTATGCAGAACTCTGAATGAAACTGCTTGAAAACTGCAGCCTAACAGCACTGTAATTTGTGTCTACGAACTTAACAAATACCCAAATATTTGGAAGGAAAAAAAAATTTAACGTTTTTGAGCAATGTCTTAACCAAGAAATCTCACTGTATTTTGTAGCACAGTGCAAGGATGCAAGATATTGTTTGGACCCATCAAACAATCTCTGTGCTGATATTTGATGACCCTCATCCGTCCAGCCAGCATCACAGACACTCACACATAATGCTGTGGGTACTTGCTTCTGAACTGGTCACTTAGGCCCTAAATAATTTATAATCAATAGTGTGAGGCAATCCAGAGTAGAGTTGAGGCATTCTAGGTGCACTGTTGGGAGTTGCCCTCTTTAGTTGTCTGTTCTCTCCCTCTATTGAATTTAAGGGTGTGGGTTTACCTTTAGCCAGATAAATCCCATCCTTGGAGTCTGTTAATTCTCTTCTGACGACTGGGCTGCCTCTAGACTAAACAGTGGGTCTGCTGTTGTTAATCTTGCATCTATTTGTCCTGTAATTACCCAAATGGAGGGTCAAGGCAAATTATGCTGTGCCTGTGCTGTTCCTGTTTTCTTTTCAGGAAAACCAAAGTGTAGGAAAAAGTATCTTGGCTCTTGCCTGAAGCTGGGGTCAAAGACCAGACTACTAGACTGCTAATTTTGTTGTAGCTTAGAAGTGTCTAAACACTTCTGTTTTAAATGTGAGACCTCTTTCATTTTCAAGCTGATGACACCTAAAGTTGATATATAAAAGTACCTTTTCTAAACTATTCTGACAGCAGTTCCAAATTATGTAGAAGTCTTGTAGCACTAGTGCTGAGAGTGTAAGTATTAGGGATTCACTGGCCTTTTCCAAGGTAAGCAGGGCTCTGGGAACACATGATTTATTTCCATGGCATCATTTGAACATGATGGTCTAAGAAATTAGGAAATTTTAAAGTCTTTGTATAGTCTTCAGCATCCTCTTGGAAGGGACGCTGGAGTGAGTCTGCTGAAAAGCTTGAATCATGAGTCACAAGCTTCAGCTGCTGGATGAGATCAGCTCAGATCTCAGAAGAGGAAAGAGAGTTATGCCTGGAGCTTTAACTCTGGGCATGGTGCCTGAAAGTTAACCAGTCCCAGGAGACAAAAGCTCAACCGTGTAAAGCTCAAGGAAATAGACTTGGGAGTTGTTATGAGGGTCTGAATTAATTCCAGTTTCTCTTAAGTGGGGACCCCTGACTGAGGGCACCCTTTCAGCCAAGGTGGGAGTGGGCTGAATTATTCCTTGGCTACCTGTGTCTCACCATTGGCTACAGAAGGAAAAAGTAATGATATGGGTGAGTGTCGGACTTTGGATCAAATTTGAGTCATTTTCTTGTCTAGATGGTGATGAGACTTAGCAAAAATCCAGCTACACTCTCCAGGCTAAAAACTGTATTCTCATTTTCTGTTGAGCCAGGTAATGTATATGCTTCATAAGAAATATCACCAACATTGTGAAGGTGCCTTGACATCACTTGCTCTACCATGGGATGTTGCAATTCTTTTCACACTCCTCAGATCCCCAAGCTTCTCACCTGTCAGCCTCTAAGGACAATTTTGAATTGGCTCACTCAGTTTTTGTCCCAGAATGTGCACGTAGTGAAAGAGTGCTAGATTAAAATTCAAACTATTTCTTCTTGGGACTACTTTTCTCGTCTTTCAGAAGTTTAAAAAAAAAAATTGCTTAAGAATTCAGTTTAAGAGATCAACATAGGAACCACCAGAGAAAGTAATTTATTACCAGGCTTTGCCTTAAATAAAACAGATTCACAGTTTTAAAGAAGACAACAAAATGAAGTATTGCAGCAAGGTACTGCCACCAATCTTCAGCCTTTGCACTGGAAGAGATATTCTACCATGTGAATAAACTTAACATATAGAGAAAAAAAGAATAAGAAGAAATTAAGGTTTTGCATAGAATTATTTTGCTGACATTCCTAAATGTTGTATTTCATTTTATAATTGCTCTAAAAACAAACAAACAAAAAAAAAAAATGCCATAAACCCATGTAAAATATCCCAGTTTTGCAGAAGGCCAGTAAAATAATGTTGAGGTTGAAATCATCTATTTTGAAAGTTGCTTGGTGTTTTCTGCTACAAAATACCATAACAATAAAATCGTGAAATCCTTGGCACAGAACAGAGGAACAGATCAGTGCAGAACTAAAGACCAAGGTTTCCTGTTAGACTGTATGCATTTGCCAAAGTAATAATTTGGTGGGATTTTTTTTTTTCTGCATGGTAGTTAAAAAAGTTAATGAGAATATTTCATTTTAAATCTGTTTTATGCTGCAGGTTTTTTTAATCATTGGTGTCTTAAGATTTGTAAAAGGGTGTACACAAAAATAGGTTTGGGCATACCTAGTCATATCAAGATTTGCTCCAGGGAAGGACTTCAAAAAAAGTATGGAAAAATGGGTTTTATAATAATTAGAAATAACATAACTAATTTAAAACTGTTTAATTGAACTAATTTAAATTTAAATTGAGAAAGAATACATAGGAATTACTTAATCTTACATGCTGCTTGTAATTCAAATGTCAATCTATTCATTTCACAAGCATGAAAGTAAACCTTCATATTCCAACTTTACAAGCACATCCCAATTCCCTAATTTAGAGCACATGCAGATAACATTTGCATAATTTTACATGTAGGTATTTTAGTCCCACAACAATGCTTTATTTCTTGATATCATACCTTTGAAATTTCTCCTACACTGCAAACCACCCTTGAAAATGTTTAGGTCTACTCAAAATTTCTCATGATTTCTCACATGAATTATCAAAGACCTGTGATATTTATAAACCCCAGACTGGCTCACTGAAGTGAAGTGGAATGTAGAAATTTAATGTTTTCCATACTTGTTTTTTATAAATATTTGGTGTTCTTTGGAGTTTAGAAATATTCAGGGACTTCCCTCTGGAATTATTGTTGGACCAACAGAAATCACAGTCCTTTACAATTAATTGCTACTCATAAATTGAAGTTATCTTCTGATTAATGACTGAGCATGTTGATGTTAATGTTTTACTGCTCCTGCATTTTTTCACGCTTTGTGAATTATAGATGTACTTATCATCCAATGTTGCAAGCATAGTAAAAATATACATATTATTATTGCTGTGATTTTGATCCTGTTTATTACACAGACTTCTGCATGAAAGATTTTTATTTCACTATTATTAAAAGCCTCTTTAATTTGCACACACAGAAGCCATTGCCCCAGCATAGTTCAGATGTAATTTCCATGTTAGGGCTATAATTCAGTGCAGTTGTTTGCTGTAGCAGTGAGCATCCTTACCTAAGGATAAGAAACACCAAAGTACTGACTGATTTCTGAAAATTATATTGCACAAGTGAACCATCAAATTTTAAACTCTCATGCGAATAATGGAGCAGTGATCCCAGTTTACTTGCTGATAATGAAAACGAGATGGATGGTTTTCACTACAGACAGACAACCTGCCATTTTTTTAATCATTCAAGTGCTATTATTCTGTGTTGGTTTTGGGCTTTGAGTGTTGTTTTTGGGGTACTGAATGCTGCTTTTCCTGAGCTGTTATTGATAGCTTTGCAAGACTGAAATTTTTACAGATGCATAAAATCCAGCAAGTAGTATCTAATTTTTATTATGGGCTGTGTAAATTTTGAGACAGGAGAGTTTCTGCTCTTGCTGTGTCCAAGTCTTTGACAAAGAACGCATTGAAAGGAAGAGCAGGTTCCTTTTACTATGGAGCCCTACTCTCTGAACTCAGAGGGCGAAGAACAGAGAAAATATATGCATTTGGGGGATTACCTGCTGAGGGTGAGGGAAATTGCTAGATAAATAGCTGAGAGGCTTTTACTAAACACATCTGTGCAATGAAAGAAGTTCAGTAACAGAGAGGAGAGAGAATAAAAGGTGGGGGTCCTACAAGTTGTATCCTTATAGCAATATTCGAGGCACATGCTCACTAGCTGTTAAAATTTAGAGTGAGCAGCCTGAAAACTCAAGAACTAACATGAGAGTTAGAGCTGTAGCCCAAAGGCAAGAGAAAAGGAGAAAGGAGCCCCAGGAAAAACACGTTTACTTTCTAAGAGAAAAACGAAGTAAAGAGAACATTTGACTAAAGAGTTCAGCTCTGTGTGGTGACATGACTGGTGACATGAATTAAGCTCCTGTGTGCCACTCAGGGAGACTTTTTAGTGCTTACAGTGCAATTCAAACATGTCAGACAGCCTCTGGGTCTTTCTCAGAAGTCACTATAGTCACTCTGTCCTTTTAATATTTTTATATCAAAACACATCAAGAGCCAGGCAACTACTGTGCTTTCAGGTGAGTGTGCAAGAAAAAGTGCTTCTAAATGGATTCTTCAAAAAAATGATTTTATGATTTTATCTGAATTTATATGAATTCAGAATAACAAATTGTGTACTGTCTCAGTTATTGCAGTAACAAGGAATTAAGAAGTTTTTAAAAAACACTTTAAAAAAGCTGGGGGTCAGTATTTTTACTGTTGAAGCTGTAACGTAAGGCCAGCTTGAGGCAAAGTGAGATGATGAATGGATACTACTATATTTCATCACTACAAAAGAAATCCGATGGGTATTGTGCCTGGGTCTGGCATAGAGAAATTCTCCCATAATCAAGGGATTATTACTTAGAACAAATAGATAAACTGATTGGTTGCAAAAAAGTCAGATATAATTTCAAAATAGTTCTTTATGTTGTGATTTTTCTTTCACATGCAGTGATCCTACCTGTATGATGCTTTTTTTTTAATACCATTTTTGGTTTTTGAGACACTCTTTGCCTGAGTGAAATAGTATTAAAAAATTAACACAAGGAATAGAAAAATCTATTGTAGACCTTACTAAAAATTATTCTTTTTTAACCACATAAAAATCACTTTCAACAGAGACCACAGAGAAAACTACACATCACTTCTTAGTACAGGTCTCAGAATTAATACAAAATGAGTTGATCAAGGGCACTGTTCAGAGATGCACAAATTCACTGTTCTGGTATTCTGAGCCACTCTTCTCAGGGCATTGAAAGAATTGCAGGCTCATAGATGTCTTGTAGTATTTTCCACCTCTAGAGACTGAATCATGTTGGAATTAAAATAATTTCATGCTGGCTTCATCTCCTTAAAATCAGCAATGTAACAAGGAACTGTTGAAAATTTATAAACAAACTAACATGTTTTAATCTACCCTACATGACAAATAATATTCTCCTAGCCTTCGCCTGGCTATATTTGTTTAAGGAATAGAGTCAGCAATAAGTAAGACTTGTGGATCAGAAAATGAGTAAAATAAGAATCCAGCATAAGTTCAGTTCTTTGATTACACAGTAATGAATGCTGAAATCCACCATCTGCAATGAAGAGCCTCACTAAATGTGAGATTTCTTCTCCCCCAACCAAGTTTCCATCAGCTTATACCAAGACTGGCTTCCAAGGTAGCTCAGATTTTATACCATGGCTCAGAAGGATGTTTTCAAGAAGTTGTGTTTGATAATTTCCTGAGCTTTTCATATAAATCACAACTTTATAAGCTGAAATTTCCTGATAGACTCTGGAAAAAAAGAGGAAACCTCAGTAAAGAGGTCATTCTAAAAGATAGCAGACTATGGGATGAATGTTTTTATTTTTATAGAAGTTGGTAGTGAAATTAAATCAGTTCATATTGGGGAGTTGCCAGATGTAATTGCAAGTATTAATGGAGAAAGTGCTTTCTCTCCTTGTAAATAAAGTGAAGGATAAATAAGGGTGGGGAAACAACAAAGAAAGGTCTTGTATCTGAGAGGAAACACAATGTAGTGGAAGGGTATAAAAATAAAGATTCAGAGAAGGTAGTAGTGAAGTGACATGTATCAACAAAGTAATCTTGATCATTCAAACTAAGAGCAGGAAAGACGTGGATATGGAAAAGAGAACTGTGGAAAATGTGAGAATGGACCATCAGTTATTTTTATATATTTGTTGTAAAATTGTCATTAGTATGTATTCTACATAGTTTTAAAAACGTGTTTTATTGCAAATCTGCTGATTCAGAATGTGTTTTATTGTGGTTTCTGTTAATCCGTACTACCCTGGCACACCTTTTTCACAGCTGGGTAAATGATTCCAGTCTGCAGACTAAGCTACTTAAATACTTTGGGTAAAGGTGGGGAAGATTTGGCATAGTTTAGAGGGTTCCATCACACAGCTTAAAAGTCTTATCCTTCTATTCTTTCAGTCCACCAGATCAGTGTGAAGTCAGTCACCACAGGGAAAGGAAATCTCCTTCCAAAATATATTAATGTGCTATTCTTGTTATCTTGGTATTCAAATTCCCCACCCACACTAGAAGATATCAAAATGCAGTCGAGTGACAAGACATTTACAGACAGTCCTTCTGTTCAAGTTCAATCCCATGTACTTGAATACATGTGTAACATAAATCAGAACATGGTTCCCAGTACCCCCAGGTTTTTGAGGAAATTCTGGTTGCATCAGGTATCATTAATGCACATAAAGACTGTGTGTTGTGTGTTTGTGTACACAGTGTGCCAGCATTGCAACCAGGAGCTGGGTTGTTTTTGGTAAGGAGCCAAGATTATGCTCCAGGTGGGAGCCTGGTGACATCACACCAGCTTGTAGGCAGAGTAGACAGTCACAGGAATGTGGACTAGTGTGTGTTGGAACAGCCTAGGGATGTCACTGTTCAGAAAAGGGTCAGCCACCAGGTCAGACAAGCCTTCCAGTCACTTCCTGGAAATCTCCAGACTCAGTTTGCACAACCTGCCTGGGAAACCTTCTCCAAGGCTTGACTGACTTCATGGGGGGAAAGCTTTTCTTGTACCCAGTCCAAACATCTTTCTTTTCAGTTTGTGTCTGTTATCTTCCGTTTTCCTGTCACTGCCAAGTGCTTCCCTCCTTATTAATGGGTCCTGAACTATTTTAGTGCACCACCAGTAGGTTGGCCAGTAATGTCAGAAAAAACGTTCTGTAGCTTTTACAATAACAAGAAGAAACAATTGAATACCTTTATGGATAATTCTTTACAATATTTTAACAGAAGCTTGTAACATGGCTTATCGACATAGACTTAATGGTCACACACAGTCTTTCCAGTGTAGGACTGTCATATAGCAGAGAGATAATGATACTTCGTTAGCAATAAACCCATATTTTTAATAAAAGAAGACATGTACAATATGTTTAGATGCCAGTCACATTGAGAGTTACTGAACTGTGTCATTTCTAGTTATTTTTTCATTAAAATTAAGAGAATGCAGAATTACTACTAGGCTACTATGACCGACTTTCTAATATTCATGCTGTGAAATTAATTGGGTGAAATACTACCTCTTTCAGTTTACCTACTGTGGCCTATCCAGTGTACAGGGTGGGAAAAGGTTGGTGGGGGAGATTCTTTCATCTGTTCCTTTTAATTCTAGACTTAAAAGGAGATTTCAAGTGAAAAATGAATTGTGCTCATAGGATTGAGACTGTCTGTGATTAGAAAAGGAAATTTCTACTGTTTCAGGTGCTTGTGTGCCATGTTGCAAATTTTATCATAGTAACTTTTAAAAAAAGTTAATCTTTAAGTAATGATTTGAGATTCCATGTAACTATATTTAATACATATTATGTTGCTACTGGTTCCATTACCTGTGAGAGTTTATGATCAGAGAAGAGACTGGATGTCCATATGAATATTTGTGTTTAATATCTGCATTATCTGTGCTCAGTGTATGTAGTGCTCCAGGCTCCAACTTCATGCCTGTATATTTACGGGGCAATGAAGGAGTGCTAGCAAAATCCATTTAAAGGATTAGCAAGAAGAGAGCTGAGAAGCTGAAATGGTTTTTACATATTCTTTTGGGGATGCATTCAGGTGTACAAAATTACTGTTGTGGATAAATCACCCAGGGAAATTCATAAAATTGCTGGGATGCATAATTTGTGTTTTTCTCTACAAATGTGAGATGTGATATAAGATGTCATACTAGATTATTTTAAATGAACTGTCAAATGCAAGTTAGTTCGGTGCTTTCTGGCTTTAATGACTTTTGAATAGCAAGCAAAGGGGACTGTAATAGCAGAATAAGGAAAACATTATAGAAAGCACTTCACAAATGATATTCAAAGCCTCCTCGTATATATATGAAAATGCCTATGAAAACTAAAAATCCTGAGTGCTCAATAGGGTGAAAAAAAGCAACAGATTCAATGCATTTTGAAAATATCTGTTACATTTCTTAAAAATACATGAAAAATAGTATTCTCACTTTTATATGGAAGTGAGTTTTTCAGGGTTTTTTTGGTGTACAGTTTTTTTTAAAGTCACTGAATAGGGAATGTACGTGCCAGCCTTGCCAAGGCTTATTTATGTCAGTATAGGGCATGCCATGTACTAGGGTGAGAATTAAGGTATGTGGACAGTAGGGTAGATTGTACAGGTAACTGATCTCAGAGGTGACAAAGGCAATAACACCACAGATAAAACGCACTCTTTCTTCTGATTCTTCTTGCAAGAGAATTGAGAAGGGTGCGCAGGCAAAACAAGAAAGGTGTGAAGATGGGAGTGGCAGTACAGAACTTTACATCTTCATGTGAAGCAATTTAAAACCTGCAGTACATATAAGAAAATTAAATGGACCACTTTGCAAGGAAGCAAATCTTCCTTATTACCCCCTGCACTTGCTTGCAGGCAGCAATTATTGTCTGTGAAGCCTCAGATACCTTCATTTTGGTGTTAGAATCCACCTGAGCAGGAGGATAGGAAAAAGAATCTCCATTTTTATCCCAGTACTTACTGTAAGTAGATATCATTTGAAAGTCTCATAGATATGCAAAAAAAAAGCTAAAGAGAGGGAAATCTATCTTGTAATAGATTAATATTTTAAATGTGTTAAAATGAGAGGGTCAGTCATATTATATTTGAGTATTTTCATACTCTTGAAAGCTGCTGCAGAATGATTCAAAATGTTTTTAATAATCAGATATTGAAGCTGGAGTTCCCCACATTCCTAAGGGGTACAGATGAAACAATGATTCACAATAAGTATAACTCTTATAAAGAAATTAAAAGAGGCAAGGCATTAAAAGAGGAAAAATAAGTGGCACAATATGTGACTCTTCACTGGGTAATTGTCCCAGTTCTTTAACATGGTGATGTTTGCACCAATCATTTTAGGCTCATCACATCTGACATGGAGAGTTCATTTGTATGTATCTGATGGTTATAAAATATTTTGGGGATTTATGTGTGGGCTTTTTGTTGCCTACCCCCATAATAGCTATCAAAAAATACAATAAGTGTTGGGTTTGTTGCACGTCCCTGTGAGAACAGATCCAATTCTAGCCAGAAGTTACCTATTTTAGGTGTTGTTGGTTTTGTTGTAGAAGGCATTTGGATATCAGTGTAGAATATTAGAGGATGATGTTGAAGAGATTTTAGCAAAAGAATGAAAACAGGGTAAGGGAAAGGGCTGAAAAATGAAGGGCAGAATCACAGTCTCCAGGCAGTCGAGTCAGTCAGGAAAGAGAAGACAGGAATGAAAGGTTTCCCTTGAGAGAGGAGGAAGGTCACCAGCAGAGTCACACCTGTCTGGGTTGTTCAACATTTTCATTAGTACTGAAAAAGTGGGGGTGTGTAAGCAGACAGAATTTACTGATTACACCAAGTTTTTCAAGGTAATAGGAACAAAGGCTGACTATGATGAAGGGAAGAAGGATATTACCATGCAAAGTAAAGAAGGATATTACCATGCAGTAAAACAGCAGATGAAATGAAACCTAGATAAACATGAAGTGATACACATTGGAAAGAAACAATTCCAACTTTACATATGTAATGACGGATTCCTAGCTGACTATTATCACATGGAAATGAGCAAATGAGATTTTGGAGTTATGATTGATAGTTCTCTGAAAATGTCAGTTCAGAGCTCAGTAACAGTCAAGAAAAAGGCAAATGAAATGTTTGGTCTTAGGAAAGGAATCTAGCATAAGGCAAATAACATTGATATGCCTATATAAAAATCTCTAGTATGCTAAAATTCTGAATACTGTCTGAAGTTTGTTCTAGTCCTATCATCTCTAAAGTCTGTAGTGGGGCTGGAAAATGGAGAAAAACAGAGAGTGTGACTGAATAGAAAGACTGACTTACCAGTTTAGAACTATTCAGCCCTTGAGAGAGACAGTTAAAGGTAGAAAGGATGGAGATTTAGAAAACATGGTTGTAACAGAGGAAATGAGTTTGGAGTGATTGCCCACTAGGTTTTCTTCAAGACCTGGAAATATTCAGTAATATTTATAGGAGGAAAATTTGTGGAAAAATTAACAATAAAACCTCCATGAACAAGTCACCTTTCTGTTCTTTAATGCAGCATTTCTTCATTTCTGTAACAGTTAGCCTGGAGGACTCATTGCCGTAAGACACCTCATCAAAAATTGACTGAAGAACTAAGGGAAGAAAAAGTGCTTTTCCACACTAAACACTACTTTTAGTCCATGACCTGATAATTGTTGACTACAGGGAAAGCACATTAGGGAAGGAGCACTTTTCCTTTGCCCAGAGATGTGCTTTGATGGGCATTGATCCCTGTCTGCTCTTGGAGGCAGGAACCAAGACCTTGGTGAGCTGTTCTTATACAGGATGGGATTTCAGGCAAGACCTGTATAAAACCACCTCCCTTTTTTTTATGTTACAGCTATTTCTTCCACTGGTTGCACAGCTAAATGCCAAGTTCTGAGCTTAGATTTTAGAAGTGCCAGTTTTATGATAATAATTATTTTTGCTTCTCTGATGTCAGGAACTATTATGTATAAAATTTTTCAGAGACTATGTGTAAAAATGATGTCTAAAACAGCAGTTATGTAGATTTCTGAGTCTGCCTTTGCTGGTGGTATATAGTAGCTGCTTACCTGAATTTTTCCCCTTTCTATCTCTGACAAATTTAATGTCTAGGAAAAAAATTCATTAAAGCAATTACTAGAAGCTCTTATCATAACCAAGGCACCAAAATTATTTTGTTGCTCTTTTGAAACACAGCATTCTTGAATATTTCAGACTGTTCAGACTTGCTCATGAGGTTATAAAAGTTTTGCCTTTTCAAGGTTCATCTACAAATTTCTTTGAGTTTTCCCTTGTGCTCATGCAACCCCTTTCTGCACTAGTTCAATTTAACATTTTTATTAACACCTGCACTTCCATTTGATTCAGTTCAACTGAAGTCAATGGATATTTCACTTTTGACTTCAGTTGAAGCAGAAACGAACCACAAGCACCAAACACAACAACACCTGCTTTTCAACTTGGGAATCAACTATCTCCTTCAAGTGGTATTGGCTGTGACTGCTAATGTGGGACCTGTAGCTCTGTAGTTTGCAACTTAATAGTTGAAGGAGTTTTCTGAGCTAGGACAGACTGCTAAGAGCAGAATTAAGAAGCCAGTGCCTTTTTTTTTCACATGTATTTCTGCCTGTCCAAAACTTAAAAACAACAAAAAAAGCAAAACTTGTTAGTTAAACTAAGTGTTGTGTCTCTTATGTTTTTAATTTAAGTAAGATTTATTGATTAAAAAAAAAACAAACAAAAAAGCCCCACCAATCCCATAACAAAAATGAGCAAGCAAATCACCTTGTTCTTCTTTTATGTAACATTTAGTCAGCCTGAGGGAGTTCTTACCCCAAGATATGTTAGAAATTAACATATGGATTTGTTAGAACATATAGATATGTTAGAAATTAACATAATAGATAAAAAAAACCCCTTCCATACTAAATGATACTTTTAACACTGAAAGTCTATGACCCAGCAATTGAAGAATATAGGGGAAACATATTAAGGAAGGAACACTACATCTTTTTTCAGTAATTTACTCTTTAAGTGGCAAGCAACGTGCTTTCAGTGTGTCTGTGCCTTAGGGGTTTTAGAGTGTATGTAACCATTTGATAATTAAATTTATGTGTTAGAGTGTAGTGTCATCATTATGGGAAAACAACAGTGAGGTTGGAAGCAGATGAACCAAAAAATTGTCCAGGAGCTCACAGGATGACAGAAATATACTTTGTTTTCTTCATACTGCACATACTAAGGCAAGCAGGAAAATGTGAGCAATAACATGGATTAGTACCTTTTTAATTCCTGGACAGAGTTTCTGACTCCTGAAAGTTACAGAGTAAGGGTCTTTTTTCCTATTCAAGGTAATCATTCTGGTCATACAGGACTAAACCATTTATACTCAGGTCCACAGCATGGCCCAGCAGCATCATGAGCCCACTCACTGCACTTGCTCAGGATGTACCTGAAGAGTTCTTTACACAGTGTTTTGCAGCATATAGTCTCTTGTAGCTTTCCACTCTTGCAATGAAGATAATAATGTACATCTTTAAATATTGGTCTTCTCTTGAAAGATGTTTGTGCATTGAATCCTCTCCATGTGGGCAGAAATCACAGTTGATGGTGGTGGTTCTGCAGGTAGTTCCTGCCCAGGTGACATTCTTCAGTCAGGCTTAAAGGCTTGCAGGAAAGGTTCTCACACAGGTTGGAGGAGTACTGGTCTCTGAATGGGAAATATTCTGTCATGAAACAAATCCATGCTGACCTGATCCTGGCTGAGCAGTCTTGGTGAACTAAACTGATCATCATGGGCTTCTTGATTAGAGGCTGCTCTGGGCGTTTTTAGAAGTGTGGTTGCAGACTTCCGAGGAACTTCAAAACCAAATACACAAAGAGCTTCATTTCATCTCCTCTTGGAAGAAAAGAAAACCAAATTTCAATCACCTCAGTTCTGCTTAGCATATGTCCCTAAGTTTTTTTAATTGGGACATACATTTGACTGGCTTTTGTATCATAAAGGTAGAACTGTACAACACTTTGTGGCAGGTGTGTTGCAAAGATAAATACATAAAGCAGGAGGGGGGTACTTTAAGCACACTGATTATCTTGGGCTATGGCTGCTCTACATTACCCTGAAGCAGTTTTTGGGGAAAGTCTGGGTAGCCTCTTCTTCAGGGCAAAGGAGGAAAGACAAAAAGCATTGGCTTTATGTGTCAGCAAGAAAAGGAGTCTATAAACAAAGCAGATTTCGGTAAATCCAGTTGTAAAGGTACTATTTGCTTGCTGGCTTGCTGAGACAGCTTGATTTTTTTTTTTTTTTTTTTT
>VXAC01002053.1:207286-315647 GCA_013399225.1 Rhipidura dahli
TGTATATTTTTAAAGAAATTTTTCCTTCATAAGCTTCTGTACGCTGCATTTCTACTTTTCAAAAATGTAACATAGAACTTAAGTTAAAAATATTCCTTTTTCAAAAATAAAGTAGCAAAAGCCCCTTGGAGCAACAGATTGACAAGATAAAACTTGATGTTTGTATTCAAAAGATATATTTTCCTTCAAATCATTAAATATCAATGCACCTCAGATATATTTCTTATCTTTCTGTCATAAAATCAATGGGCAAGGAACACAAATCAATTTTAGACTCAGAAAATAAGTTGTCAGGACTTCAAGAATTAGTTTATCATTATCCTCAATGTATTTTAGAAGGAACCACAATTGTGACCCACAATTTTAAGGCTTTTTACAAAAGGATATAATGTCATTCAGAATTACAAGCATCATTCAGAAGCAAGTTCTCTACTGGTTTTTCATGAAAGGCAATTTTTAGACATGATGACATTTTAGAACTTTGGCTTGTATTTGATTGTTTTCACCTTTTTTTTTTTTAGGACTTTTCTTTATAAAAAAAGATAAAATAGCATCTTACCTAGGTACACTTCTATCAGATATTAATATAACCTAATAATCACCTGGCAGTTGGCATCCAGTCTTCTTCAGTTATTGCAACCTGTTGAGTGTTTAGACTTTTTGTAATACTGAGAATCTTTTTAAATATAAATTTAAGGGCCTTATTGACTTAAATTACAGATAATCCCTGCAACTCTTAGTTTATTGTTAGCGTATACCACTAGCTGCATAATAGTTTCAAGAATGGTATTCAGGGCTGATAAGAGAATTCTAGCTGGAGAAGTCATTTAGTACATTATATATCAATGGGAGAATGTGCTGGCATTCTGGAAGTCAAAGTTCAGTTTAGGGTTTTACAAACTATATATCCTGAAAAAGAGCAATGACTGGACATTAATATTACATTAACATTGTCCTGAAGCTCTCCATCCTTTGGAGACTGAAACAGTTTGGTAGCACAGACAGGGCTTGTACCATGTGGAAGGACCTCAGTGGAGTGTTTAATTCACTATCGTAGGCACACAAGAATCACAAGTCCCTGAAAGAATTTATAAACACTTTTATAGTCTATTTCTTAAAAGAAGAAATATGAATCTCAGAAATACCTAAAATTCATCAAGAAACCAGACAGAACATCTTAGAGATCAGTGTTAATTTTTAGCTATGGAGTCTCTCAAAGTGTTGAAGTGGTATAACTAAAGGGCAGCTGGAAAGGGACCAGAGGATAGTTGGGGTGTTTCTCTACCCTCTGTAACCAGAATTCCCTTTCTGCATAAGATTTGTTTCTGCAGCTCTGCAGTCAGGAGAAACGGGTTTTCTTAAGATAGTTGAGACAAGATTAAGAAATCCGATCTTTTCTTTTGAATGGACTGAAACCAGAAAAGATCTATAGCAAAATTTATTTTATTAAGTAAGTATTTTAAATTTTTTCAAGAGCAGAACAATTAATTAAACAGCAATAAAAATATATCTTTAGAAACAGGTTTAAAAACTGTGTTGTACTGAAGGAATGTTTTCCCTGTTACTGGGAACAAGTACTGAACACTGCCTTGATGGATAGATAATGTCTCCCAGAGGAAGTGCCAGTAAATGTTCATGGGTAAAGCCCTCAGTGCCGAGTATTATTTCCTTGGCCTTTGTGTAGCCTGCTTGTGCAGATAAATTAAGTACATTTAATATGTACTTAATATCATTTAATATGATATTTTCTGTTATTCTGTAAAATTAGGTAATAACACTCCTGAATTATATATATATGTGAGAATAAACACAGTAGTACCTGAAAAAGTCTGATGCTAAAGTCATTATCTATTTCTGCATAGCTAGAAAATATCTTAAACATGTGACATGAAGAATACACTTCACTAATCTCAGCAAAATTCCCAGTGGAAGACCAGTTTATATAAATGTAGTAACCAAATTAACTATTTATTGATGTTCTTCCTTATGCTCCCTTACTGTGACATTTGGACTTAATTTTTTTAAGGAAGAGAAATGGATCCATGAATCAGACAAACTCTGATTGATAACTCTGACATATAGTGTAGTACAGGGAAAAACAAGGATCAAAAGTTAGCCATATGCTGTAACTTCCAAGTCTATTACAAGTATTTATCTTTAGCCTGCAAAGAGTAAAAAGGAATTGATTTCACACTTATCAATTCACTGCTTATTTTTCAGCTCAAGAGAAAGGTTTTTAACGAGTGAAAGGAAATCAATTGATAGCCGTTGCCTCTCCAGTCTGTTTAGAGATTATCTAGCCATGGAAGTTAATCCAAGAAAATATAGCTGGACCTTTCAAGTTAGGGTGGTTTGACTTCATGAATTAGTCTGACATAATAAATTAATTTCTTAATAACTACATATGATCAATCATAGACTAAATTAAGCATGTTCCAAGTTCAAGTTCAAAGCCTGAAAAATATGCCATTAAAGCAAACCAACAAACTTGTAGACCTCAGGAGCTGCAAGAGGATGCTAGAGAAGAAAGGAAATTAATGATTCCTAAGACTCGCTCAAGCTCTGAAAGGAGTAGCTATAATCATATAATTTTTAGAGTAAGGAGTTTTACAGTCTGTGGTGGCTTCTCAACATTTCTGGATTAATGTGTCATTTTGGACAAGTATGGTAATTTTTTCTGTGTATAAATTTTTCCATCTATGTAATGGAGGTAAAACAGTCCCATTCATATGAACTGCTCATAGACCTTAGAAATTTTCTTATTTTAAGAATAACCAAACTGAGACTAAATACGCTGGTTTTTTCAATAACATACTTTTCAGAAGATCAAGACTTCACTTTCAAAAACAGTTATTTGGCATGATTATTTTTTGTTTTAAATAATTCGTACGATTTTCAGTACTCTTCAATATTTGGATGATTTTCATTTTCATTGTAGAGTTTCTAGTGTAACCATGATTCAAACTGCTGTTAGTCATCACACATTGTTTCTTTTCTATCTGGGTTTAAAGTCTAAATTCTCTCTTTATATGAGTCTCTCTAGATGCATGTTTGCATTTTTTGAATATATTTTATATATACCATATGCCTATATGTGTAAATATACTTATGCAAAGAAGGGATTGTCTTGTTAAACACATCTATATACATCTGTTTTAAACTTTTTGCTATTTAAGATGTTGAGGTGCCTAACTGAATGAAATGCTCAGGAATATAGTAAAGGAAAGAAAAAGATGCTGGTTCAATCCAATGAGAAGTAATAATATGAATTGGTGAAGAGATGTACGAGCAGATGGTGTGGTACCTGTGTCTGAATTATTGAGCTTGAAATATGATCAAAGCTGGGAGTAGTTGGAAGCTAGTGTTTTAGAAGTGGAAATTCTTCTTTGACAAGGCAAGATGAGACTGCAGTAACCTTGACTTAGACGTGGAACCAGAGTGATTAGAGCCAGTGCAAATTTCAGACCCATTCTCTGACAATAAATAAATGGAGATGTCGAGTCTCATTTCAATCACCTTCAGTAATGACCTTGAATGCATGCAAACATGGAATTTTCTCAATGGGGACTCTGTGGCAACTCTGCGATTCAACTGTGAAATTAGAGCAGCTTGTACTTAAACTGGAATTTCACACCTGCTGAACTAGCAGTCTCTGACTTGCAACAGGAAGGAATAAAACACTTAAAAAGCCATGCTGCCCTGTGTTTATCTGACATCATATTTTTTTCTCAATTATAACTAAATAGGCTAAAAAAAAATTAAAATCCAGCTGGGGGAAGCCTGAGACAAAGTGACTTCTGGGTTTTGTTTGAAAGTTGTGCTTACTCTATTAAAAAAAAAAAAAGTTATTGCTGAAAAAGATATTGCAGTCTTTGTAAATGCTCTGTGAGAACTTGTTGAAACAACGAAAGTGGTCTGGTTCTTCAAAAGGGAAATACTACAACACTGTATATCTGATGCACTAAATTATAGAATTGTTAGAATTCTGCAAGTCAAGAATAATAGATCCATATGCTTGATTTCATGGTGAGTTCACCTGTTTATTTCTTGGCATTTCTTTAGAGAGAATGTTCTTTTAGAGTCAAAAGAAATATGCATTGAAGAATTAGTTGAAGAATGACACCCTAACCCAGATGTTTTCCAAAGTAATCAATTTAATATTTTAATATTATCAGTGTAGACAAAGAAGTGCTTTCACAGCCAGGGATCTCAAATAGAATTGCAAATTGGGAAGTGGGTTCCTGATTATATAAATCCCCTGGAACTGCATCATGACAGTGTTGTTTTCTGTCTTGCCACCAACTACAAAGACAGAACTTTTCCATCCAAGTTCCACTGACTGAACACATTGCCTGAGTCCTACCCACGAAGTTTTTTTTCAAGTTACCAAAATTAATTGTGAATTATCAAAAAATTTCACTGAAACGTGGAATAATATTTAAGAGGATGAGTGTTCATTTTTGAAGATTTAATGGTTAGCTACTTCAGCTGTGTCCAGTGAATTCACCATAATCATTCTCTGGTAGAGGTACCTCTTCTCTAGAAAACAGTCTTGGGTTTTTTTTTTTCTTCTTGGTCTTCAACATTCCAGGGCAATATCACAGTCTGATCTTTGGGCTTTTAGACTGCATTTTGTTCTGCATTGAGTTGACTATGATTAAATATTTGTTTACAGGTTCACTTTATATTACGTACCTGTTCTTACAGTCAATCAACATATAATTTATTGAGTTTATTGTTAAGCTACCTTGTTCTGTTTGTTTATCCTTTTTATTTGAAGCCACGTCAAAAAATGTGTCAGGAGCTGGTGATTCAGTGATGAAGTGATCCCCAAACTTCATATGCAGATGGGCCTACTCCCAAGGGCAGTATTTGTTCCCTAAGCCATATCTTCAATGTAAAACGTAATTACTAATAAGATTTGCTCCCTAATTTTCAGCAGAGCTCTCTGCGGGTACCCAGAGCCAATGACAGTGGTCTTATCACTGTCCCAAAAGACTCTGCCTTTTGTTTAGGAGATTTCTTTTATTCTAAAAGTCCGAAGCAAATGCTAAATGCTGCCAGAGTGGCCTATGCTTAAATTTCATTCAACCATCATGGAATTATTTTTTCAATCACTAAATGTGCTTCTAAGAGGCCCAAATTATAAGAGGAAAAAAAAAAAAAGGTTGCAACACTCCTCATCTCTATCTGCGATTAGAGATCGGAGACCTCTTAGCTTCCTGGAAAATTTTCCAGATCATGCTGCATGTACCAGGGCTAGAAACATAATCATTTGTGTTTCACTGAAGCCTTTTAGAGTAGGCTTTGTTTGGACAAAGATAGCATTTTAATTAATTGTCAGATATTTAACTATTGCCAGGCAAACATGTTGTGTTTTGGTTCAGTTGCACAGAGTCCATAGGCCCCAGTTTAGAAAGTGCCTGAAGCAGATGCTTATCTTTAAACTGATGAGGTCTGTTAACTGATAAAACTGAACTTAAGCTCTAAGTGGTTTGCTGGATTGGGGCCATAGACTGTAACTGAGTTGGATTTTTGTCTTTAATCTTTCACCCATTTGTTAAAATTTTTGATGAATTTTGTTCTTTTACACAGAATTATCTTTGTTTAATGCTACTGGTTTCCTAATGTAATTATCATCCAGACTTCATTAATCATGTTTAAAGCACTTTCAGATATTCATGCATAATTTCTGCATGTTAATTTAACTTGGTTATTGGAATATATTTAATTTCTTTAAGTACCACAGGATACACATCTGTATGTGTGTCCTGGTTAATAGACTGATCTGGTTCTCAAACATTAAGTAGACTTTTATTTGTATGAGGCTTAGCTATAATGACCAGAGAATCACTTTTGGCAGCATTTTGCATTGTAACTGCAGCGCACACACTTTCTTTAAGAGGGGTCTACTAAAACCTGAAGTTCAGAAAGTTTCCAAATTACACGTAGAGGCTGTTCCCTTCTTACTAGGAACATTAGTTTGCATCAGCATCTATTTCAGCAGTGATATTAGTGCGAAACCAGTGAAAAGCAGATCAAATATAAGCTGGCATTTGAAAATAGCCATTAAAGAGTAGAGAATGTATTATTTATGCATATGGTTGCTTTTGTAAGCAGAAAGATTTGTTATTGAACTCTGTCTTCATTTTTCCCTTGTTTGTTTTATAATCATTGTGTTGTTTCTTTCAGCTGGAATGTCAAAGTTTCCAGGCAAGGATCAGATATATGTGTACTTACATAATATCTATCACAATGCTTCTAGCTAAAAACTGCAATACCTACCCTTAAACAAATAATTATAATCACATAAGGAAATGAATAATATTTACCAGTCTTAGGAGACAAGAGCATCCTGGCAATTACTGCTGCTTAAAATAGATCATAATAGGCACTGATCCCTTCCCAATAAGCTAATTAATTATTAATGGTTTTAATTATTAATTATAGCAAATTATTAATAACATTAAATTTATGGTACGCGTAAAATCATTAACAACTGAAAATTCATTAACAAGTTTGTGATAATACACCTTGAAGCCTATTTTCTTTATTTCATAGTTTTTGAGTTGGAAATTTCCATAGTTTAAGAATATTTAAACATTTCAAACGTCAGATTTTACCTCTGTGTGTTTTGATCCTAAAATACAGTTCTGTTGTTTTTCTTCTCAATTTTCATTGGCCCTTTAATTCCTCTGCCACTGTACTTGGCCATGGTCCATGTCCTTGCTGGTTCACTCTACTCCAGATAAATGTGATAACTTTACTTAATGATGAGTGATTAAAAACTTCTTTCTAGGAACTGCAAATACACCTCTAAATTATCCTTTCAATGACCTTTAAACATTCATTTGTTAGATTCTGCATATTTCATGTGCTTCAGTGAGAGAGAGAAATAAGGAAAAAAGTGGGCAAATTTCCTCCTTACACACCCAGAAATACATGAGGAGGCAAATTCGGTGGCTCAGTGCTCCATGGACAAAGAAACCTAAGGGTGCTATGAATTTTAAGCCTATGGATTGTGCATAGACTTCTTGTAGCTGTGAATATTCCCTGTTTCATTACTTATCTTCAAAAAAATCCTTATTTGAATTAGATCTTTTCCTAAGAAGATTGAATGGGAAAACTGTGCAGCATTATGGTAGGCAAGTACTTCTACTCAGATGACAGTATGTTCGTTTAATAATATTTTTGATAATCTATTTTCAGGCATTTTAATTATAAAGGGTAGGATTTGACCCATGTTATGTCTGTACATTCAGATATAAAATGTCATAGCAGAAGAGACACTTTATTGCTGCTTATAGTTCTCTTGAGTTATGACTGTGTCTGGGTGAATGGTTCATCCCATCAAATCTGAACCTAACTAATAAAAACAAGATCGTTTTCGTTCAGTAAATGCCTGTGCCTTGGTATGTATTAGATTCAGCCTTAACTCTGCTGAACTGTTCACCTCCTCTTCATCATTAATCAATTTACTGACAGCATAAATGTATGAGCAACTTTTTCATGACACTTGTATCATGCCTTTAATAGCAGAGATGAAATGTTTCAGTGGGGTGCTTCCTGGAAAATGTGCTGTTCTGTATCTTCTATCTTCATTGTATTTTATGCATTTAAGGCTATATGGTCAAACCCAAATAATAGGGTACTTAACTGTCTGTCCCCATAAGCCAACATCAAAGGCACTCCATGTCCAGTTTGCTGCTAGAAACTTTGCTGATGGAAGAAAGCTGCTGTTGTTGGCTACGTAGGCAGAAACTACCAGCAAATTGTATGTAGCGTATAAAACCTTAGAAATTCTTTCTGTGTCAGCTCCTACTGCTTTAGGGTGAGGATGTAAGTGGCTGATCAAAATCACCATTAAAAATGAACACCGCCTTAATAATTGCTGGGTGTAGGGTAGTTATTATTATAAGAACTGAGATTTAGTCCAGTTGGTTCAATATATAACCTTGCAGAGCTAAAATATGGCATTTCTTTTCAAAAAAGCTTAATCCTTTTGCTTGCTCGATGCTAGAAGCGTGTTTTTCTTTGTGTGTACAGACATTTGCACTGCAGTATGTGATAGGGAGAGAACATGGGTGAGCAGAGTGTTAACTTTGGGGGAAAAGGCTAAGAACTTTTTCAAAGTTTGAGTGTTTTCCCCGGAAGAAAACAGGCAGGACACCATGGCTTTGTTAAGTTTGTATTGAAATTAACACGGCTTCTGTAACTGTCAGCTAAAACCAAGGAAATGGAAATAGGGAAAAATATGGGGTTTTAGGAGGAAATGAGTAATTGATTTTATTTTTTTTTTTTTAAATAAAGATTATGTGAATTGGATGATATCTGGAATGTTAAAATAGGATCTCAGTTTCCAACACAGCGTGCACAGCATTCACTGTACTGGTAGTGGGGAAATGCTGCAGCCCAGAAGTGTCTCCAAATAAAACATTAATTGTATTTAAGTAAAGGCAATAACATTATCACTTCAATGTTTTAAATAGAGGAAAAGCCTTTATCATTTGGATTCTTTTCTTCCATCCAGGCCAAGTCAAGTAGACTTGGTGTCAAGTAAACATTGTGTGTCAATAGCAGACATATACAAATTATGTCTGCAGTAACCCTCGTGTCTGTCTAAATTATATTGCATGTAGGGAGATAAGTGTAACAGTTAAAATTAAAAACTACTGAAACCTCCTAGGTCCTTGTCAAACAGCTCATTCAAATACTGTTCTGTTCTTTACATAGAAAACACATAACAATGCACCAGAAACACTTTGCATTTGTTCAGGCTCATCTATACAATTAATTTTTGACATAGCTACCCATGAGTGGCAATCCCAACTGCACACTCATAAAATCTGTGTGCCAGACCATGTCATCCACTACCCTTTCTGAAATATTCATGTAAAACTAGTAGCTCTTCTAAAGGACAGAAATGGGGCAAATTTGAAGGGTGATTAAAACTACTGGTAGTACTCAATATTCATGGTTTTATGGAGACAGGCTGAATTCACTGCTTAGCTATGAAGACGGCAATTAATTTTATAGTGGTTTCTCCCAGTCTGCTCATTCCAAGCATATCTCAGAGATTTAGAAATACCACTGAACTTATATTCAGATAACTCCAACAAGGTAAAAGAGATGCATCATCCTGATTTGTAAATGAGGAACTGAGATGCTGAGAGGATTAGATCAGAAATGCCTCCTTTGGGTCTTCCACTTGGACCTAATTTTTGTGCCTATTGAAGAATTAAGAGCTCTGATCTCCTTGTGTTCAGTTGCAGCTGTGAGTGCAGGTTTTACATAGGTGTGTAAAACTGAGTGTGAGCAATGGGCAAGAGTATGTGCATCTTTTTTTGTGCAGATACACAGTGCCATTGACCTATCCATTGTTAAAAGGGGTTGACAGAGCAGCAAAGATGCTGCGGGGTCCTGAAGGTTGTCAGTGATCTCACTGAAAGTACTGAAATTCTAAAATCTGAAATGTTAAGAAATTATTTTAGCATTTATTAATATACAGTATGCATATGTGTAGAGAGTTATAAAAATATTATAAAATCAATAGCATTTCTTCAACAAAGGCAAAAAAAGATGTTTTTCATTCTTATTCTCTGAAGGAAACAGCATCTGGTGCTGATGAATACCTGAGTTCAGTTCTGAGAGAACAGGCTGTCTTTCTTCTATAACATATTCTGTTTTCATGGTTTGTCTATGAAGTGATCACTTCTATGGTGGTATTATTATTATTAGCATTTACTTTAACAGGATTTTGGTTAGAAAAGGATGTCATATATTACTTTCTCCTCCATTTTTAAGTTCATACTCACAAAAGAAGAAAAGAGGCAAAATGAAACACATTAAGCATGGTGTTGCCAAGGCAACAAGTACTTGAGCCTCCAAGGTGAAGTGTGACTGAAATGCCTATGATGCCAGGGACATGTGGTTGTCTACACTTAGAACTAAAACCAACTCCATCTGAAATTAAATTGAATTAAAAGCTCTACTCTTAATACCTGTGAGTATTAAGACAGTTTAGTCTCCAGCCAGCAGACCATGGAAAGAGGAATTGATTTCAGATATACTGGCAAATATTATACTCAGCTGTGGACAAAAGCATAATCTGAATTTTAAGTTATTCTGAGAAAGATAGAGACTATTGTGTTTTGTTTTGGCTTGGGGAAACTATTTATGGGCAAATATTGATAACAACTAGGGAAAAGGAAATTTTCTCTGAACAGAGAATTCAGGAAATGTGTTTACACCTTCTGTTCAAAAATATTTAGAAGCATAAAATAATTTAGGTTGCAAAAGATCTTTAAGATCATTGTGTCCCACCATAGGCTATGAAAATATCAGAGTTCCTTGGTGAATGTTACCTTGTCTGATTTCTTTCTACAAGGTCATTTGTTGAGCCCATGGTTTTATACAGTCAATGCTGCTTAATAGGTGATTTATAGAACCATTGTTACAGTCACTGTGGGCTATGTGAGGGTTCCCTGTCTCTTCTGGAGTGTGGTTGCATCACAGTTGATATTTGGGGTTTGTTTTTTCTTTTCCTCTTCTCTTGGAAAATGTAATGTTTATTATTAATATAAATAGTTAAAGCTGAAAATATCAGTCACATCCAATACTGCCTACCCAAAGTTTTAAAAAATCATGAGATAGGCTGAGAAGAAATGACTTTTATTTTTCTTTCCAACTATTTAAATTTTTGTATTTGAGCTTCCGAAATTTTGCTCAGTCTCTTCAGACAAATTAAATAAAGATTGAGAGCTTGGCAGAATCATGTCACTTCAGAACCTGAGGATTTACAGCTCTAAGGAAATGCTGGGGAATTTCAGCTAAATTCCTAGCTTCATAGCAATGGGGCAGTTTTCTACTTGCTATTCACTAAGATAGCTCTTGACAGGACCCTGATCCATCACAAGAGATCCAGGTGTTAGTGTTCCACAATGAGTGGTGGAATCAGTCTCAGAGCAAAGGTTATGGAGCTCTAGACTGAATAGAACCTGTCCAAATCCCAGCAAAAAGCCAATGAACACTTGCAAAATAGCTGATTCCCTCATTTTTAAATCAAGGTTTTTTTAATGAAAGGCATGGAGAGCTATATCTGTGAAGTGGGTATCTTAAACTCTCTTCAAACCTTAACAAGATCAAACCTTAACAAGTGTTTTAGTCAAAGTTACAATGTGAAAATGCAGTTACTTTTTGAAGAATTCTTCTCCAAATCGACTGAGTGCTATCCTATGATAGTAATTGTTGGTTTAGGATAATATTTAAAACTGAGAATTTGAGGAAAGCCAATCTTATCTGCCACAGTGTATTTTACTTGCAGAGCTGTTCCCTATCCGACACAAGAGAGCAGCTGTAAGAGTGTAACTTCAAGCTTGTGTGTAGGTTGTTTTGTATAAGAGGATTTATCTAACACTTCTACACAAGAAAGAAAAAAGGAAAAATTCCAAACTAACATTAGTTGATGAATCATAATTGATAAATAACAAGCAGAACTGGTTTGGAACTGATTTTGCCATGAAAAGTCTATTCAGCTTTTTGCTATTATAGCTATTTACTATCATGTAGAATATTAGTTTCTAAACCCTTCAGGAGCTGATAAAGAAGAAGGGACCTTTAAGGAGAAAACAGAACAGATAGAAAGAAAGGCTATCCTGTTACTTACACAAAGAACTCATAGACTAATAACCACATATTAAGTCACAGATTCTTTGCCATCAGAGACATATTATGAGTAGAATTCTGACTGGTATGGCTGATTGTGCTAAGAGAGGGAGTCTTCATAGTGACAGGCACCTTTTTAGACATCTGTGTTGATTTTATGCTTTGGATTTTGAACAAAACCAGTGTTGAAAATTATTTTTAAGTATGAAGAAATGTGTGCATGTGTTTAATGTACTATATGTATTTTACTAGACCTAAGGTTACATAGTTTTTCTACGTACATCCAAGTCTGATATCCTCTGTTCTAGAGGAGGTTGTGTTGGCTTGGGGTACTTTGTAAAAAGCCCAAATATTCTACCCCTGGTGGTTTTTATCTTAGGAAATATTGTTTGCTCTTAGTGATTTATGGTGGAGAATATTCAGTGTGTTTGGAGGGGACAAAATATTCTTTGCTGGAGCATACGTATGTTCTGCTTGTTTTCATCCATGGTACTTGCTTGTGGCCATGTAGATATTTGGTATAAACAATAGTAGTTGTTCAAAACTTTAAAGTTCAGTCTCATCAACATTGTGATAATATGTAATAATATGAGTGTTATTCTTTCTAGGAATAAATACCTTGTCTATAATAAGATAATATATAGACCAGATAGAATTTTCTGTTATAAACTGAACAGTTATTTTCTAGTGAGAGCCACTTTGGCTATTCTTTGGAAAACTTTGTACAATCCTTTGGATTTTTAAACTGATCTCGGTGGTTTAAACCCTAATCCACTCTTGGACACTGACGAGACAAAAGGAGATTAACTGTCCTACTTTAATGGCACTCCTTCCTGCCACTGATGGGTTCCTAACTAACACACAGGGAATATGGGTGCTGTGCCCCAAATCAGAGTTGATTGCAATAGTCAAGGAGTTGTTCCTGTTTTTCTTGAGGTGAAACTGCTTAAAGAAGCTGTTTTTCTCCAATAATTTAACAGGCTTCATCCTACACCATAAAACTGTGTTTGAAATTTAGCTCATTATTGTACTTCTCTGTTACTATTAAAAAACAGGATACATTTTCATCTTTCTTAGTATTCATCTCTGGACATTATCCCATGAAAAGGGGAAAACTTGGTTTTTGCTTTACTGGGTATAATAATCCTGGCAATACGTGGTATAAATACATAAACCTCAACAGCAACGCTTTTAGATAGATCTTTTACTAGCAATTAAAAACCAAAAAGCTTTCCTCACCAAATAAATAAATAAAAACAAAACATGCACAGGTGGCAGTAAAGCTTCTTTCCACACTGGAGTAATTGACAATTTGTGGGATTTTTTTTTTTTTTTTTTTTCCTGTGTGAAGCCTTCAAGACAGGCAATTCCTTGGCGTATTGCAGGAGCATGCAGTACAGATGTAAGGGAAAGCTAGGTGTCACTCAGTAAGGGATCCTGTTGGTGTGATTGACACATAAAGCAAATTTTTTTGCCATTCGGATGTGTGCTTTCTTGTGGAGGGATATCTCTGAGGCAAACTATTGGAGTAAACCCTTTCTGTTGTCATTTGGTGGGATTTTTGTTTTAATGAAAGCAATCGGTCTTGTGTGCAAATACCAGCCTTTGCTGTTTGATATGCACAGAAATCCAATCAGATGCTTAATTAGATCTTAACACCAGTTCCAAACAGCTGGCTAATTCCCTTGTTTCTGATTAAAGAGATTACAAAAATAAAATTTAACATTGCATTTACATACAGCTCTAAAAGGAAACACTTACCCATAAGTTTTAGTCATTTAGGAAATTCATGTCTGCTCATTGTTAGGGATCAAAGATTTTAGTATGATGAATTGCAGAGTGGCAAGAGATTAAAAAAAAAAAAGAAGAAATGGCAAATGGAATCTGTTGAATGTTCTGCTTGTTGGTTATGGCAGGATTTAACTTGAAGGTGTGAGTCCACAGATGTATGCAGGAAGTATTTGGTGTCATCCTTTGCCTTTGTGAAAACATGGAAATTAAGTTTGTTCACTAAAGCATCACTTCCCATGAGCTCAGAAGATTATTTTTCAAACAGGCCTGTTCTGAGCACATGTACTAATTTGTTTAAAGTTGATTTATTAACTGTCAGAAAATAAGGTGGAAGTACATTTGTTTTTTCCTAGTTTAATCTTTGAATGGTTTCTTTTTTAACAGTTTTATTCAGAAGTATAGTTACTCTAATGTCAGAGAGTGTTTGACATTTACCTGTGTCTTCAGCAGTGATGCTATAAAACTCCTCTGCCACAACAACAGATAAACTCCTTTTTAGCTGGAGTTCTTGTAGCAGTGTATGCACCAGTGGCGAAGCCAATCTCAGTAACTGCTAAAAGGTAGTAGAAAATGGATTCCTAATGTTGTCATTTAGGACTAATTGAGATTCATTTAAACACATTAAAAAAGCTATTGTCTTACACAGACAATTCGTATGGAAACCTTTCTATGATGTTTAAGTAAGAAATGTGTTGATTGTGTAGAAATGGAAATTATGGGAGCGATGGGAAGTGGTGAGCAGCTAAATGAACTGTATGCATGATTTTCTGACCCACGGGTATGAAGAAATACCTCCCTTTTCTGGCAATAAAATCTGAGAATTTGGAGAGCTTCTGGGACTATTCACACTTAAAAACAAAATCAAATACGGCAAATTCAAATCTGCTAAAAAAGTGAAGTGCAAAATGAACAGGAGCCTATTAAAAACCTGGGCTTCTCTTATTCAGAGGAGTGGTGAGTGACAGATATGGCATCCACATTTTACAGAGGTCTGTGTTCGAACTACAGGCTTCCAAACCATGTATGCCAGCCTTGTCTATTGGGGCAAGGGAAAACCTGGGAGACAACTACATGACAATCCTAAGCAGAAAAGGTTGTGTGAAAAAGAGCAACTCTCCCTTCTTGATCTGTTGAATTTTTATAAGCACATTAATAAATGAGCATATTAAGAAGATCATAACTGACATTTTGTTTAGACTCCTCCGAGACTCTGAAGAGATCTTGCAACACTTAACAAAAATACTGAATAGTCATGGGATGCAAGCTGTGTTGTGTTGTATCATAACAAAAACTGACTTAAATACAGAAGATGAGAATTGAGAATTAATGACCAGATTTTGCTGTCAACCCCTTGCACCCCCAATAAATAAATATCCTAAATAAACAGAGAGACCTACTTTAGAGCTTCTGAAATATCCCATGTAAGAACAATGTGCCAGAATAGGCTAAAGGACCAGCTTGGGTTTTTTTCTGACTAGTAGCCTAGGGAAGAAGAACTGTTTTAAGATGGCATTTCCCCTCACATGCAGGTTAGGGAATTTCAGGTGAATGATTGTTCTGAATAGTGGTCTTTAATAGTCCTTAAAGATCCTTACATTAAGTGGTCAGACTGCACTGGACTGCCTTAATGTCAAGAGTTCACTTCTCTCTGACCAGCTTTTTTTAATATTTCCTGCATGAAGGGTTTAATATTTTATATCAGATTTACTTACATGGGATTTTCTGATGTGACTTGAGATTTTGACTTAGCACAGTGCTGCAGTAGTACTTGTAATCAAATATAGGTAGACTTCACAACTGAAATGCACAGCTAAAGTAAATCCCAGTAAAATGGCTTGGTGTTCCCAGCAGCTGGGAAGGAGAACATGGACTCAAACCATCACATGCCCTTTGCTCTCCTCTAGGTTCTGTTATTTGCTCACTTTTGTAGTCTGTCTTGGACTCCTTTGTTAACCTGCATCTTGCCATCTGAGGTAGCCTAAAAGCTGCTCTCTGGACCCTTCTGTTTTGGGGTTTTTTGGTTTTTTTTAACAGCTCAGTTTTCATTGCATCAGGAGTGGACAGTCCCTTTCCACTTCCTGTCATGAACATAAAGCCCATGTTTGTCCCCTCAGAACTTCAGGGAATTGCAGTCATGATTTTTATTCTTGCTGTTCCCAACCTTTTGTGGCAGGGAGGGCTGTAATTTAAACAATAAAATGTGTTGATGAAAAAGAGCTTCTTTTTGTCGATTAATTGGAAATAAAAGCTGAAAAGCATAGAAGTAGAAATATACAGGAAATTATTTCAAAATAAGTCAACAGCATCAAATAAATGGTCAGTTCTCAGGATCAAACCACCTGAAAAATCCTAGGCTACCTTACCCCTCCTCATGCAAACTCTGTCTCCTATCAATTTTGTTGCTCTTTCATGTATTATTTCTATTTGTGCTATACACTACCTTTGATTTGTATGTAGTAGCCAAGATGTGGACTCACTATGTTTTTTTACTGTGGAATAATAAAGCTAAGCACTGGATCCAGATGGAGCCCAAGCCTCCTGCTGTATTTTGTTCCATCACCTGTGAGAACTGAGAGAAGAAAAACTGAGAGGGATCCCCAGCAAGATGTTCTGTGCAAAATGCCTCCCTGGATGATCCACAGAGGTGCTGTAAAAGCAGCAAACTGTCACTGTGCACATCTCATGACACCTCGTTCTGCTTTCTGATTCTTATGTGCAACATTTCAAAGCCCAGCCAAGACCATAGGATTTAATTTCTATTTCACTGTGACACAGTCTTTGCCCTTGCCACTCCAACTGCTTTTAATACCCGAAAATAGAAATACTGAAGGAGAGCAGAAAGTAGAGGCTTTATGGCCTTTATTTGTAAACAAGCAAACAAACAAGGTGGTACAGAAACTCACATAAACTTCTGCTTGTAATTAGAGAAACCTGGTCCAAGTGATTATAAATTTATATGTTTGCCACATCATCAATTATTTCCTTTTTTATCGTCTAAAGAGATCATGGGTAGTGAATGTTTCCCTGGACAAAACTTGTTAAATACTTTGTCAATGATCAATGGAAAGAGAGTTTGAGCTATTTAAAGATTTATGCAACAGAGTGGAGGTTTAGAATTACCAGTGAGAGACCAGGCTGACTGTGAGCTCTCAGTCTGGGCTCTGAGCCATGAAATGCTTCTTGAACTCTGCTGCTGGCCACCAGGCATGCTCTTATTTCAGGATAGCATGGACTCTCTACTAGAGTAAGAGTAGGAGGGAGATACTTATGTCTCTAGAGAATCTGCAGGGTGTGTAAGCCATGTAGTGTCTAAAAATCCTGGGAAGGTTTACAGGTCTGTTGGACTATTCTAATCTCTTGCATTATCTGAAATCACATGATTTCCTAAGGTTGGACTTTTTCTTTCTGTCAGATATGCAACTGCATGCATTCTACAGGAATCTGCCAATTCCCGGCTGAGGCCTAAATTTGTCTTGACTCATTCTGCTTGATTCGTTCTCTTGTGACTTTGCTAATTTTTTTGCCATTTCTCTTAACTCTTTAATTTACTCATTCCCTTTTTTCCCCACACACAAGCTATCTTGACTACTTTTTTGAAGAAGCAGATTGTGCAAAATCAGAAAAAAGAACCTTTAGAATGCATTTGGGATGTTCACTCTTGAGCTGTGGTTCGTTTAGGAACCTCTTGCAAGATGAAGAGTGAGATGTATTATTTTTATAAAATAAATGCAACATTTTAGGCTAACTGTAGAAATTTAGCAGAAGCATATTAACTTAATGGAATTGCAGTGCTTCAATAAAGTCTGTGATGATAATAATAATAATTTTCAATTGGTCTATTCCATAATAAAATGCTCAAAGCAGATTGTGCAACTTGTTATTACAGTAGAAGTCAAGAATGAATGGGATTTGGGGCAGTACTTGGACATCCCAAGAGACCAAGAGTATTAGTTTTTCCAACTCTGAAAACAAGAGGTTTTCTTATCTGTAGCTGACTTCTGGATGCTATAATGCATCTTAAGTAGGACTGAAAAATAATTTTTGATTTATACTTGTGGTACATTTCTTCACAGTCACAATTTAAAGTTGTAGTTTACTGGTGCTTATCTGAAGCAAGAGTGTTAACTCTGTTAGAACTCCAAAGTCACCAAAGAGAATTTATCTTCATTGTTTGCTGTTTTCTTTCCTCGAATATTATTTCTATTCTGAATGTCTGAAAACCAAAAAAGCAGCACTCCAGAATCTATATACACTATGGGAGGAAGATTTCCAGTTTTGCTTTTTTTGCATTTTTCATCATTCATTGCTGGTTTAGAAAATTGAGTATTTTTGGTTTGTTCTGTAGCCTTATTCCATTGGTAGAAATATCTTTTAATATGTTACTGTGCACACAAACTGCCATAGTGAATGTTAATTGTTACTGGCGTGCCACAGCTAACGACAGCTACGTAGTTGTCAATTCTGTAGAAAACTATTTGGGGAAAAAGAAAACTGCTAATCACAGAGAGCCCTTAATGCTTAATTAGCAGAGTCTTCAATTACATTCCTTGGGGAATAATGGGGGGGAAGGTTTTTATCATAAAAGACATTTTCAAATAGTCAAAGAGCTAGATGAGTGACAACAGCTCTGAATTCTTAAAAATCCTTCTAGAATCTACCCCTCGTATTCATTCATCTATTTGTTCATCCTAATGACACGCCTGATGAAGGTGCTTACTCTAAGCCTGTATTTGTATAAAAAATTAAGGCAGGAAGGGTAATGGGAAATAGAAGTAGAAATCAATTTCTGTGATTTTTCAAGCTCTATGTGTGTGGGGGGTTTCATTCCTCAGAAATAATCAAGATCTGAAAGAAAGTTATAACTTCACAAACATTTAATGAAAGCACGGCTCTACATATTTTTTATTTTAAAGTTAGACCTAAATGTGCCATCTAAAGTATCAGATAAAAATCATTTGAGTGGGGTTTTTTTTTGTGAGGAAACACATCCAACTGTAACAGGTTGCTGTAGCATTTCCATTGTGAGTCCATTTTTTGCACAACACTTCAAAGTCAAAAAAGGACATGTTTTAATAGTTATCCTACTGGAAGTAGGGCAATATTGTGCATGTGTAGGGCTTGCTATTTTTTCATGTTCCATTACAACTGCATAGTTATATATTTTATATATAAAAATAGATTAAGTTTATAAGGACAATTTCTTTGCTGCACTGTCAACTAAGTTAATTGCTCACATGTCTGCTCAACTAGAATTATCCTCTTCTGAAATACCTAATTTTCAATCTGGGAGACTTAGTTTCTGTAATTGGAACAGCTTTCCAATTCTTACGGTTTTCCTGGTGTATTCTTCATTGTAGAGTTTGCACAGTATTCAAAAATTCTTTTTTTTAAAGGAGAAAATACCATATTTTCTTGAGTATCTGAGAATTAGTTAATTAAATGTGAGCTTATTCCTAACTGAGAAAATGACTCAAAAATCACCTTAAAACCAAGTCCAAACAAAGAAATAAAATAAAAGTACTTGAATTTGGAGGTTTATAGAAATAAAATTGTAGTTCTCAATAACACTCATTATGAATATATGGGCAGAGGTTGTACCTTCATTTGTTTTCTGGGGAAATTGTACTGGCTCAGGGAGCACTGCTGTTGGTTCCTTTGTGATCTTCAGCACTTAGGAGATTTGAAATAACATCTGAGTATAGTAGGGAGTATAAGTGGGCAAACTTTCAATACTGTTCCACATACATATGGTGACCACACTGTAACTATGATAGCTTAGTTTAGAATAAATATATTGACTGAATTTTCATTTTAGAATTGCAGCAGAGTACCACAGATGCTACATCAGGGCAGTGACACAGCCCATTATTTTACGGGCCTACATATTTATTTACTTAGTTTTTAAGGCAACATAAAATTGAAATGATGAAAGCATATGGCGCATAATTATACTTAATTGTGGAATTCAGCTTGAAATGCAAACTGCTGCTTTCATAATCCATTTCCTCTGAAGACCATTGTTTAGGCCCCAGTCAGATAAGGGTCACGTGTAGAAGATAGGAAGGCAAATCTCATGCAACATATCATCACATCAGAGAGCTGATAAGTAGCCAAGAAGGCTGGAGTGCTGCCAGCCAGGCTACATTTCATTTCTGTATCATTTATACTGCTGGCTGTGATGCATGGTACTATATTTTCATCCTGTTTCCTACATTTGAACGAGTTCATTGAGGGGGGAGAAATCCCAGTATTTCTGCTTTAGAGAGTGTGTTCTGTTATTACTCTGAAGCATAAATTTGAAAATGCTTTTAGAAAGGACTCCTCCCTCCTCCTGCTCCCAAAAGAGTCAGAGCAAGCTCACCAAAAGGCCTAGGGAGAACTGTACAGCCTTAAGTCAGAATGAAGTCCTCGCTCTGCAGTTTTAACAATTTTGGGGCAGCCTTCATTGACGCCCCAAGATGCAGTCCCAGAGTATCTTTATCCTCTCCTTCCTTTGTTATGTTTGGCCTGTGTTGTTTGTAGCTTTCCCTCAGGTACCAGTTTGACTTACAGAATCTCCAGCATCAACCTACCCAATGTTAAAGTTTTTTATGCTTCCGTAAGAATGTATGTTTTCCTGCAATCCTTTCCATAATTAAAGGACTTTCAGTGCTGATAATTTGACAATCTCTGTGTGATTGCAGAGGCTGGCATGAAACAGGAGTGGGTGAGTCTGTTTACCCAGCCCAACCTAATCTGCCTTCTAGTGACGACCTTTCTGCCTAGAGGGTCATGTAAACTCTCTTAGGCAATGTCTATGCTGATCCTTTGTGTGTGGGTGAATTTCAATGACATTTTACATTAAGGATAGAATAAATACCAACAGGATGTTTTGCCAAAGGCTTGGTCAGCAGTCTTCAAAACTGACAGAATTAAATTAGAAAGAGCAAGGGGAATGTCTTGATGTGCAAGGAGATATATGAAAGATTCAGAAGAGCTGAGAAGTGTTTATAGTAACATCACTTGGAGCACAGGTTTTAGGGAGTGCAAATCAGGATTTGAAAAAAATCCACCATTTTGTACAAAACATCTATTTTTGAAACTTTCTGCCTAGAAAAGATGTAAGGGAGATAAACATTATTTGTATCAGTATAAAACAGTAACATACTTGCAAATGGTGAAAATCATGACGTATTTATCAAACTAACATTTTCATTTGGTAATATTTCAAAAATAACCAACCTAAATGGAGATTAAGATGTGAGATAACTGCATTTGATACTCTGGAAAGCACTAAATATCTTAGACATTTAAGCAGTGCATTCACTTTAGCAATGTCCTGAAACACGATACGCACCAAGAAGTGTAACGGAGGAGTTTCAGGTAGCAAAAAAAGGCTGGAGAAAGTAGCACTGAGGGCTTTGGCACTCACTGCTCTTGACTAATGAATCACTTCCCTGGATTGGGTTTCCAGTCTAGAAGGTGAAGAAAACAAACACCTCCAAGTCTGCCTTATTAGCTGATGTTTGTGAAGTAGCTGATGAATGAGGGGATGGAAATGCTGAGCGCTATTACCGCCATAAGTAATCTTGTTGTGATATTTGAGTTGCAGGAGAATCTAAGCCTTCAGACTTTTCTTGGTAATGAAATCTCAGTTAAGCATATGACATATTATAACTGAAATAATTAGGACACCTTTAGGACTTAAGGGTCAGGAGGATTATGGACTCATTGACCCTACAGACAGAGATGAAGTATTTTCCACTCCTTTTCCCACTAAAGACAGATGCAAAATGCATTATCACCAAGTATGATATATGTAGAGGGAGTTATTACCAGTTCCATATCCTAAACACTAATCTAGCCCCAAATCCACTCCGGTAAATTTTGTTCTGTAGATTTTTAGGATGATATTGTCATTTTTTTTCATGTCTTTTATAAATGCACCACACCATTCAGACCTTTATAAAAGCATTCTACAAAGACATGAGAAAGTTTCAAAAGCTGTAGCAGAACAGCTTGCCTGGTGCAAGACAGTAAAGTAGGAGGGCCTCTGTGCCTTTTGTCTATTTTTTGCCTGCTAATCATGTGCAGGAAGAGTGCAAGAAAGATTGCAAAGGTTTATTTCCTTTAATCATGAGAAAAATATCTTCCATGAAGCTTTTCCATCATGTTCAGAATTCTCTCCATTTTTACTGTCCTGCAGGGGCATTCAGCATCACAACTAGTTGATGCAGTCATCAGACAGAAATGGCTTTTTTTGTCTTGTGGTCTTCTCTTTAAATATTCCAGAAGTCTGACTTGAATAGTTATTATTTCCAGATTGTTAGAAACATGGTTATACTGCTTCCTAGTGGGGAATGAAAGAATATCTTGTTCTCATTTGATGAAACTTTTCTATCATTATGCTTGTGTAGTGGGTTTGTTTTGTTTGTTTTGTTTGGGTTTTTTTAATTCTTCGCTACAATACCAGAGTATTTAGGGCTTTATTCTTTTCTATTGTGGGGTTTTATATCAGTGAAAATTGACTTCAGTGAATTTGTCCTAGCTGACAGCAGTATGTGTAAGAGAATATAAAAGCAGAATGCCTTGCTGTTTTACAAGGGGTCTTTACTGCAGGCTACAGCATGCTGTTTACAATCCAAGCCAATAAATCACCTAGGCTAGTGGCTGTTATCTTCCCTGGAGATGGGCAAGCAAAATATTCTTTTCCCTTACCTCTGCAGTGACTCATCTCTGTTGAATAGCACCACACACTTCTAAAAAAATATGCTTTCCAGGCAGGTAGAGCAAATGTAAGCAACCAAGAATATGTGGAGAGCCATTAAAAACATTTGATAGAGAGAAGTATCTGTCAATGAGACAGATGATTGCTTTTTGAAGCATTCATTGGGAAAGAAGAGTCTCTGTGCACTGACCTCCCCAGGAGAACAAAGCTGTGGGTATCTCCAGCACATTAGTGGTGTTTGTGTGATGGTACAGACCTTGGGCTGAGGCTCAGGAGATCTGCAGGCAGCTCCTGCTCCCCCCATCAATTTCTTGCAAAGTGTGGGAATGTACCACCCAGCACCACAGTTCAGCACTGGCAAAAGGACAATGGTTTTTTTTTTCCATCTTTCTCTGCTTTTGACTGCTTAGGGATGGATTCAATCCATGATTTATGTTCAACCAGTGCTTCAATAGTTCCACTAAGTTTTAGTGAAATTGTGGGAGCAATAAGGTGCTACTGAGTGTGTGAGTGGTGGGGCTGCCCTTCAGAGCAGAACAGATTCATGCAATCTGAAAAGTAGTTTAAAAACTACTTGGAGCTGGAGGTCCCAATGTCCAGATCTAGGAACAGGACTCAATAGTTTCACAGTAAAAAAATCTTCCTTGTGTCCTTGAAAGGACCATATATTGTTTCTCTCTTTACATCATTTTTTTCACCTAAAATCCCGACTCAGAATCAAGGTGAGAAAAATGTTAGCAGAGTCCACAATTTCATGTTTGTTTTATTGGTTTTGGGTTTTTTTTAATAGTTCCAGTTCTCTAAAACTGGTTTTTGCTTCCAGCTCTTCTTCTTCCAGGACTCCATGGCTCATGAACCCACCTACCATTGTAATGTCTCCATTTAGATGGTAAAAAGTGGAATTGGTGCTATCTCAGAATAGCTATGATGCCTTCTTATATGTGTAATACGGGCTGAATTTATGATTATATTGTCATTCACAATCATATTTTTTTGTCAGACATGCTTATTTATTGATCCATTTTAGTAAGACAGATGATAAAATGCAGTATGCTTAATAAACAAAAATGGAATCTGTTCTTAGTATATGAAGATTTTCTCTTCAGTATGTGCTTCTGTTAATAATGGTTATGTATATGAGTCCCCTGGGTATTAAAATTAAAACATATACCTTTGAGGGGTATTTTAAAACATATCCTCTCTTTAGACAGAGATATACTCAAGTAGTGTTACCTAATATTTAGAATTTCATAACTGAAACTTCATTCAACCCAGGGTGTGTCTAATTTCTGCAATTTGGTTGCTAGGGCTCAGAATAGCTGAGTGAATGGGCATTTATGGGAATTTGTCCCTCAAAAAGGTCAGCAGAGGGAACCATATTCTGGTCTCCAGGTGTGCCAGCATTCTGTGTGAGCTGCTCTTGTCATATTCCCACCTGAGCAAGGCATCCCTGCCTGCAGAGCTTTGGCTTTCCCCCTGTTCTGTTCTGGTGCTTTTTGCCTGGCCCAACCCCATCCCTGCTCGTGATTTTTAGCCACTGTTTATCTAGAGCAGCACAGGAGAAATTGACCATGTGGATCCCCATGTCAGACTCTAATATACAAGGTTTTCCAGGGGGATATGATTTTTATTGTGTTTATTTATAGGGACTGCTCTAGTTTTAAGTGGGCCTAAATTTTTTTGCAAAACTGAAGGGTGTAGGCAGTTTCTGTAATGAGCAGTGACAAGATGTTTCTTTTCAAAATAAAGCATCAAAACTCCTTTAAATGAATAGCAGGGTCATTTCTTTCTTTTAAGTCAGAAACAGCTATCAGCTTTCAATGGTAAATTGCAGCTGAAGTTATTCTTTCCATGTCCAGAAAGGCAATATAAAATAATCTGAACTAACTCATACACTAAATGATTCTGCTCTGCTTAATCAACTTAAATAATATTTTACTGTCCAAGAGGTCTTACTTAGTTTAATGAAACTAAAAGCTGTTTCTTTTTATGTTCACTGTTAGTGAGGATGACAGGTTTTTCCCCATTATTTGAGTGCTGTGTTCAGTAGTAATTCCATTTGCTCAGGAACTTACCCTAATCTGAATGAAAATACAAAAAAAAAAAGCAGAAAAAAAAGCAGTTCTGCTTTACTGTCTGAGTAATTGGGGTCAGCATAACACACAAGTGTTATTAATGAAGTATTTTCTCTAAAATCAACAAAAGTAAAATTGTTTCTTTAACTTAATTCTGTGGTAATCATTGAAATGATTGATATAGGTTAACATGTTATAGGTTAGCATCAAAATACACTGAACTTTAAAAAACCATATGAAAGGCTATCACAGGACCCATCCCTTTTGATGCCTGCAATCCAAAATTGCCAACAGCAAATGCATGTGCAATACAAGCACAAGAAAAGCCCATCTCCCAAAAACACTCCAAGGGATTTCCCAGCCCAAGGTAGTGTCTTTAGTAGTCCTGAGTGGGGGTGAGTGTCCATTAATTTGTCTAAATATTTTTGATATGTAATATTTTGGCATCACCTTTAGTGTCAGTCAGTGCAACGTTTTCTTTGCCTTTTGAGCAGAAAAGCCCTCAGAAGATATAAATCTGTCACCTGCTGTCACCTATCTTTGCTGCTCTGTGGCTCTTGTGCTATATCTAGAGAATAGTTTTCCTATCCTTGAATAAACTCTTCATAGGTATTACTATTTTTAATCCAGTCAACAGGCTAAAAAGCTGATATTTCTGACAATGCAAAAGGATGTTGTGCCCAATAAAGTGTGAAGGCTCTTGAACATAGCAAATATATATATATATAAGTAAAAACTGGGGTCATCAGTGTGTTGCCAGCAGTTTTTGCATTGATGTTGCATAGTCAGGGTCATATTTTTGTTCTTCTGTGTAATGCTCACACTCAAACAGAAACCCCAAAAGTAGCCTTGCCATTTTTCAAATATACATATATGTTATAGATATATTTTTATATATTTTATAGATATGTGTGTGTGTGTATGCACACATGTGTATTCTTTTTATTTTAATGCCAACTAAGTAATCACAATACAGAGAGAAAACCCTGGCAACTGCTTCAAAGAGACTGGAGTCTGAGGTGAAAAATGAGTACATTTGTTCTCCTGGGGTGAAAAAGAGCCCAAGGTCTGAAACAGCTGGGAGCAATGTGAGATGCTGTGAAATTACCTTCACCACAGGGTTTGTGCAGTGATCTTGGATGGTAAACAAAGGGCTGAAAGAGAGCAGTGAGATGGATTTCTGAGTATATGAGTAGAATATTTGTACATGAGATGAGACATAGGAAAGCAGAAAAATTATACAAAAATTGAGCCATCCAAAACCTACTTGATTATGAAGATTTTGGGTCTCCTGCCCCTTGTAGTACTTTTATGTTAGCTTGACTGACTTCAGTTGATAAGCAGCCAATTAATCCCAAAGGAAAAAAATGTAAGAGATTAATCTGTATTATATATTTGTATTTTGACATTTTGAGATTTATGACTAGAGATGAGAAAACACATCTTGTTCTGCTTTTAAAGCATATGAAGGGGAAACTTGCACTGCCTCATTAACCTGAGCAGAAACAAACTCCAGACATAAAGGCTTGCATAACTCAGGTGTGAAAAATAAGGAAAGGAAATTCCTATTAACTTACCATGGCATCCTTTTTGCTGAAGTACCCTTGTGCAGTGCCAAGGCATCTGTGAGGACAAAGAAAGCAGCCATCTGGGGTAGATTCATCTGATTTTCCCTTTCTTTTCTCTGCTATTTTGGAGCTTGCTCCCATTTCTGGATGTTTGAGCTGCAGGGGGGAGCTGGGGAAGGAGGGATGGGAGGTAAAACAGACTCCTGGGAATGGTGAGGTATTGCTGCTGCACTACCCTGGGCATAGCTGCCCACAGGACAGGGGAGTTGGCAGGCCAGACCTAGTCTCACTTCAATCCATATGGCCTGAAATTCCTGCTTAATTCCAGTTAGATGTATCATTTTCAGAATGAGGCAAAACTGGAACAAAGGACCCAGTGAGCGGCATACGTGCAGTGAGTTTTTCTCCTTGCTCTCTCTCCTCCTCTCCTCATTCTTCCCCCCCCCTTACCTATCTTTAATCTGCAGTTTACATGCTTGTACAGTGATTCTTAGATGATACAATTTCATCCTCCCAAAGCAGCAATCCTCAGCCTATCATTCAGCGTGAAGCCTGAAATATTATATATGTGATATTACAAGCGTGAAATAATGCAACATGAATTACATATTTGAATACAAATGGTAGCCAGGCTGATGCCCAAGCCATTCCTGATGCACATCCCTTCCTTGGCAGTGCCAGAGGCAACTCTGAGTGAGACAGGCAAGCTCTGAGCAGCTGCTCTGCCTTCCCTGGAGCAGCAGCTCAGCAGCCTTCCACAACCATTTGTTGCCATAGCGTGGGACACTTCTGTGTACAATCAGAGACCTTGTGAGAGGCTGCAGAGCAGAGCTCTTCCAAAACCTGGAAGACTGAAGTCTCTAAAGCATAAATCTAGGAGCGGGGAGAAAAATAATGTGGCTTGGGAAGGCTGACAGTAGGGGATAGTGTGTGTGCACATTGCTTGCTTTGTGAAGCTGTCCAGCATATGTTGGGCTGTAATGAGTGCCTTGCTGCTTGTCTGCAAAGCCTTTGGCTACCACAGCTGACTCTTCCTGTGCGAGAATCAAAGGCAGAGTTGTGGTGCAGCCTCAATGAAATTTGCTGTCCCATCTGCAACCTACTGCCAGTGCTGAAAGCTGAAAATCACATTGGACGCTGCTCAAGTTCAGCTGGGTGTAACTCCTCAGAGAGCCAACGTGGGTTTTTTCTGCTTTACCCACTTACCCAAAACATGAGGTGCTCCACTGAAGTGATGCAGTGGGATTTGTCATAGACACGGTGGGACACAGGAGCCTATGAGCCTGACTGTGAACAAAATGGCATCTTAGTTGTTTTCAGTGGCAGCACAGCTGAACTGCACCTTGCTTTTGTTAATTTGTTTAGGTGCATTTGTTTGTTGCAGTCTTTTGAGTATGCATGTGGATTAGTTTATGTGTTACTCTCTTAATTTCACAGAATCATAGAATAGTTTGTGTTGGAAGGAACTTTAAAGATCCTCTTGTTTCAACCACCATGCAGTGGGCAGGGACATCTTAGACCAGACCAGGTTGCTCAGAGCCCCATCCAACCTGCCCTTGAACACTTGCAGGGATGGGGCATCCACAGCTTCTCTGGGCAACCTGTTCCATGGTTTTGCCACCCTCACAGTAAAGAGTTTCCTCCTAATATTCGATCTAAACTTATTCTCAATTTGGAACAATTCCCCCTTTTCCTGTCACTATATGCTCTTGTAAAAAATCTCCCTCCATCTTTTGTGTCAGTCCCCTACAGGTATTAGAAGGCCACTCAAATTTAATTTCTGTTAAACTCTTAATTCAGTTTATATCATTTATAAAGAACAATTTCAAATTTTAAAATACAGAATAGAACAACTCTTCTAAATCTACCTGTTCATTTCTTTCTTTGAATGTTTTATGTCCTTGTATTGTTTCTGTGTGCCCTACAGTTAGATTCTTCGACAAGCCTGAAAAGTAAATCCCTTTCTCTGATCTGTACTTCAGCCTAAATTCTACGTGGAGTTCTTGGTCATTTTTAACCTAGGCATGCTGCCCTTTGAGGATTTGACTTCAAGACCTGACTTGCAGCTCTGTGGTCCTGCAGAGGTCTCAGGACAGTGAGTGCTCCTGGGCGAGTGGGCACAGGAGGGAAGTGCCGGGAGGCTGCTCTTGGCTTTTCTTTCTCAGGGAATGAAAACAGCGTGTGTATACAAAGATTATCATATATGGAGATCATTTTTATGTAACCACGGACGACTTTCCTAGGAAGAACCAGGTGAAATGTTTCAAGTGGTGCCTCTGGAAATGCAGACGAGCTTGAAGCCTTTTCAGATGCTCAGCTCCAACCTTGTTCTGCCATCTAGTGTTTAATGTAGCCAGTTTCACTTCAGCAAAGCGATTTTGAAGTATGTTGTAAGGTAAAAGATAACACTTTAAAAGAAGGTGAAAAAATAGCATTTCTTAGTGTGAAAAAAAAAAAAAAAGTAGCACAAATGGGGAATGATTCAGTACAAATGGCATTATTTGCATTCTAAATAGAATTGCTCTTGTAGAGAGTAAATTAACAGGTCATTATTTAGGCTAACATTTTTCACGGGCAGAGATGTAATGATTTGCATTAGTCCCACAATTTTGGATTCTCCTTTGTTTAGGTAAGAGTAAATTCATTTTAACAATGAATCCAGCTGTTTCGTACTATGTATCTGTTATTATAAATAGGCACCAGACACTTTGGATAGTTACAGCTCAGATTTTTTTTTTTTTTTTTTTTTTTTTTTTTTTTATGTGCGAAGAAGTGTCAGTAATATNNNNTTTTTGCAGGGTGTATGGATGGTTCAGACTATTTATTTTTGACAGGTTGGCATCTGAATAATTAGTTGATTATCTGGACTCTTAAAGCTAGAAAATTATTGATTCTCTTTCAGACAATACAAGATGGTCTTTATCAGACAAATTACTTCTGCCTAGGAATGGCATGGAAACTTATTAAACTGCAAATTATAGTACAAAACTCTGTTGATGGGATCCCTGTTAAACTCTGGAACAAAACATGTATCAGTTAAGTTCATCTTTTTATTGTACTTTGTTTACAGCTGATTTAATCTTCTGGTTAGTAAAATGATTCTTAATGACATCTTCAAATGTTGCACAACCACTGTTTTCTATCAATAACTTCTTAATTGGCTGGTTGCTTTTCTGTGTTGGTTTTCCTCAGTCATTTGTTTTTTGGGAGGGAGGAAGGGAGCTATTTGCTTGTTTACAAACTTGTGACAAATTTTAATAAATACTGTTATCACTGAGGAAAAGAAGAAAGCAAAATAAACATTTTCAGAACTGTAAAGTGTAGCAGTAAGCTCTTGAAGAGCAAGCCTGTATCATTTTGATAAACATCTGAGGGAAGAGGAAGGATGGGAAGAAGGATGCTCTCACTTTTGCAGTAATAATACATTTGACCACAGCAAAGTGAAGGGAAGTCATTGGCCTTGTTGGGAATCAGAGTTTGATTTGTCTGGGAAACTGAGCTGTGCTGTGCCTTTCTAGGTCTTGAATGAAGATAATGTTCAGACTGTGAGTAAATCACATGCAAGGAATCATGGTCAAACTTCAAACAAGAATGAAAGTAGTGGCAATACTTGGGAGCAGTATTATTTCAGTGGTGTTGAGAGGCAAAGGAAACAATGGAACAAAAAATTAGGTTTTAAAGATATAGAAAGGGAAATTCCAGGGGAAAAATAAAAAGAATACAAAGCTATAAATATGCATAATTTCAACACTTTATGCTCAGTAAGGATCAGATTCCATACTCCATTCCGTACTTTCATTTCAGTGGGCTTACACTGCTTTGCAATTGGCAGAAGACCATTTCTACAGCCCTAAGACTCATCTCCTATTTCAAAATCTGAAATTCTCACAATATATGGCTATGTTATCAAAATTTGCTGATAAAGTAAGAATGCATCAAATAATCCCATAAAGTGCCTGAAGAATATGTAGTTTGATGTGTGTGATGGATGCTCCAAGGTGCCCCTCGTCTTCCTTGTCCAATTTTAATCTTATCTTTGATCAGTCTCTGGGCACTGTCCTCTAAAAGCATAAGAAACCTGAAAGGTGATAATGAAAACATTATTATTACTAGAGATCTGTTGATAGCTCTGACAAATATATGGATTAAAATATCCTGTTGGCATGTTGAGCAGCAGAGTATAGCACAAATCTCCATGAGAAGGATGGATCAGGAAATTGTACATCATATCTCTTCTGTGATACCAAGCTTTCGCATTTCCTTCAGATCTGAATCCTTTTTGGTCTTTGTGGTAACTTGAAGAATTAGAGACATAAAAAAGTTTTGAATGTCCTTCCCTCTCAAAAGGTAAAAAAGATTCTCTGCACCTTTAAAATGTCAGTAGCAATTCTTGATTTTCCTGTCCTATTTTGAAGAGAAGCAAGAAAATCATGTTTGCTTGCTTCTTTTTGCATTTTTCAACATTTTGAATGGTAAGTCCTTGTTTCACACACTTTCTTTGTCCAAGCATACCTCAAGCATTCTATCTCTCTTCTTCTTTGGTATGTGGAATGCTTATCCTCAAAAAAATTTCAGCTACCGCCCCAACAGCGTTAGAGCACACAAAAGCTCTGCAGAAGTTCACCTCTGAATTGCAATCTACAGGCTTAAAGTGGTTTGGAGGTTTTTTTCTGCTTTCTGGAAAATATGATCCTGTCTTCTACTATTGATATGTTGTATATCTATGAAGTAAAAAAAAGAGGCTCGTTTGTTTTGTTTTCTGTCAGATGCAGCTCATAAAATGTACAGCTCATTTATGTTTGTGGAACAGGGTCTTTGCTCCTATTTGTACCTTCAAATGTGGCATTTATTTCTGTTATAAAGCATTCCATGTTCAACCTTTTCCTTATTATTTTCTGCTATGAAGTAACTGATGACCAAAAGAAAAACCCTGTTGCATAAAAATCAGGGACAGGATGCTCATGTTGGGTGTGTTTGCAAGTTACCTCAGGAAATTGCATTTTGCTGCTGCAGAAGACTCTTATCCTATAACCCAGGTCCTTGTGAATGTATTCTTGCAACCAGTCAATGGATTTTATCATGGTTCAGATGTCAAAAAATATCCTGTTCAGTCTGAATTTTGTAACACTCAGCATCCAGTCTTGTCTTTATTCCTTTCACAATAACTTCTCAGCATCTAGTCATAGTCCTGTTCTTCACAGATAAACAGGATTATTTGTTTTTTTAAAATAAAAATCAGCACACCTATTTGGAGCTGTCAAGAATGAATACATTATTTATGCAGTAGGAAAAACTCTGATGGATACGTTTGTTCAACTGAGTATTGAAATGGTACAACAAAGCTCTCATATTTTTCTAGTTAGCCACAGACAATTTTTATATTTAATGTGGAAATTTGCATCTCAAAAAGAGCTACTCTGTTTGCCATGCAGTAATCTCAAATCCTTTTTGGCTACCATTATCCACACCCTATTGCTTTTCCATTTTGAATCAAAATTTTCAATGTATATATCTTGATAATTGTCCACATACACCAAAAAAATAACAGAGAAAAATGACTGCATAATTCCAACTAATAGAGAAGGGGAAAAAGACAAAAAACCCTACATTTCAATTTCCATTTTACAAAAGGCTTAAAGATGTGTTGATGACCATTCTAATAGTGCTGAAATAACAGACTTTCATGTTCTTGTCCAGAGCAGGGGAATATTTTCTCTGTGGGAGAGGGCGAGGGCCCTTCAGTGAGAGCACACCCCTCACTGTTCTTTGGCACAAAGAAAACACATGTGTTTGGGCAAACACACAGCCTGTATTCTGCAGTAAACTTTAAGCAAACATGATGTAATTCTAAATGGGTACAAGATAAAAGAAGTGAGGGAATATTCTGCCTTCAGTTCAGGACAACAGACTCATTTATCATGAAGCAGCAGATAAAAACGTACTTGTGCCAACAAGCAAACCTTGTCTGGCCCAGATTTCTTGCTGCTCCTTGCCCAACACCTGCCTTCAAGTGACTGCAGATGAGGAAACATGTTGAGTTTATTTTGCATATTTTCTCTGTCCTCATTGTCACTTTAGAGCCTCAAATGATGCTGATAATCCTGTAGAGAGAGAATAGCAGCATCACGAGGCAGAGGTGTCCGTGCTTATTGGGCATGGGAGTGAACATGAAAGGGATGAGGGGGAAAACAGGTAAACAACCAGTAGAGTGTGTGGTGGGAAGGAAAATGAGAAGGGGAAAAAAAAAGAAATTAAAATACGATTTCTTTCCTTTCTCTTTCTTGAGTACATATTGCCCTTTAAGAAGTGGAAAGACTGCTAAAAATTCATATCTGTTCCTTGCATGCTCTAGTCAGTAGTAATTAAAAAGCCTTATTTTTCCAGCATGTTACTTTTAAAAAACTGTAAATTCAAAGTGAAAATGATTTTATTGTATTTCAATCCTTACAATGATTTCATCATCATATTTCAAACGTATTTCACAATTTTAGCCTTAGAAGATCAGGTGTCTCTTTGGCTGATTCAAAACACTCAAATGTATTATTAATTCCAAGTTACAGTCACAAAGCTGTACATGGCAAACATAGCTCCAACTACATTGTTTGGCTAGTGGTAAAAATATATTTTTAAAATCACTTTGCCATCTTTGGATTCTATTTTTTATTATCTTATGTGGGTTGGAAAATTCAATAAATCTATTTTATTTCCACAATGGAGCAAATGTACCTCTGTATTTGACCCTCCAAGTTTTCAGCAGTGCACCTACTCAGTTTTAATCTCCATTTTTTTACCACCAAAGTTTTATCATTATCACAACATCAGTGTTACTGGCACCTTTTTCAATTGTGTGAAACCTTTGTGACATTAATTTAAAAAAAACCTACTTTGATGAAATGCAAATCTTACAGACATTTTCACTTAAAGAGGTGTTCTTTCTTTTAAAAGCACGAAATTAGCTAAATAATAAAAATCCTTGCACCTTGTTTTCCTGTAAATGTTATTGCCTTCATCAGTAAGTGCATGAAGACAAAATATGCTCCTCTTGATAGAAACAATGGTGTTCTTCTGTTAACAGCATTTCTGAAATACTAGCTCAGCAGATACATGGATCAGTCAGTAAAGATAAAACATACATCTTACACTAAATTAAATATCTTAGTTTGCTGATATTCTTTTTGATATTATTTGTTCCCTGAAACTCTCCTGCTGTCCACAGATCAGTAATCGGAAATGAGATTATTTTGATGTTCAAGCCTAACACTGCTGCTAGGCATCACCTGTTCTGTGTGAAGGTCGTGTGAAAGCTGACTCAGAGAACCTACCTAGGCAGGCAGAATGCAGAATGTTTCTTTTTCTCCTGCTTGGGAGGTCTGTGTGCTGCTCCCACCCGGCTGTGGTTGTCCAGAGGACAGTTTGTCTCATTACTGAATTAAGGTGTAGTGTATTTCAAGATGCTTTTCTTGAAGTACTCGAGCTGTGGTCAAATACAACAAAAATAAGAAGGTTCTGCAAAGCTGTCTCTGCTCAGCGTGTCTTTATGGGTGGGTCCTTGCATGTGGCCTTGGTTCCAGTTCACTTGGAGGCTCCAGCTGGGAGCCAGCTCCAGAGTCCCCCAAAAGCTGATTCCCAGTGTCAGGATGGTCCACAGGCAGCTCTGCTACCTGGTGTAACCACTTGTTTATGATTTATTTGGAATTCCTACCTTTGAACTGAAATTAGCTCTTCATTAAAAGTTCTGGGCCTATTTTTAGGAAGAAAGAAAGGAACGAATCAGCGTTTGATGTGTTTCTGCTCACACAGGCAATCTGTTAATGGCAGACACGGATATTTGAAATTTCACGAATGACAGTTTTGGAATACTACATAATCCTTTGGAATCAGCATTCCATTGGCTTCTAGTAACTCCATGTTACTCAGTAACTACTGAGGGGAGACCTCACTGCCATGTACAGCTTCCTCACGAGGGGAGGCAGAGGCGTAGGTACTCATCTCTTCTCTGCTGGCCAGTGACAGGACCTGAGCAAACAGCATGAAGCCATGCCAGGGAAAGTTTATGCTGGATATTAGGAAGAGATTCTTCTCCCAGAGGATGGTTGGGCACTGGAAAAGGCTTCCCAGGGCAGTGGTCACAGCACAGAGCCTCACAGATTTCAAGAAGGGCTTGGACAGCACCCTCAGGCACACACTGGGATTCTTGAACCAGGAGCTGTGGGTTCTTGTGTGTCCGTTCCAGCTCAGGATATTCTGTGAACATGTAACTCAGGATAACTGAGATATTTTGGCTGCATCCTGACAATGGCTGGTGCAGTTCTAGGAAAAAAGCTGAAACTTGAAGGGTTGTCCCAACTCCCACCAGCTGCAGTGCCCCCACAGAGGGCTGCCTGCCAGCCAAATCTAGGCAGCCAAAGGCAGCAATCTGGCACCCTCTGAGCACAGATGCGGCATTCCTCTGTTCCAAAGGCAAGAGGAGGTGGAGTGTGAACAGGAGTTACTTTTGTGCTTCCCATAAACAAGTAATAGTCATAAAAATGAATAATAATAATATGTAAAAGTATGTCAGCATCTAGGTCAGTTCTTCTTGTTTGCTTGTTGATGTGGCAGAAATCCTCCTGGAGATCATAGACAGAGACATTTTTATAAACCAATGCAAGGGAAAAGTACAGAGACCAAAATGAGATCTGGAGAAATCCCCAGGCAAAGCAGAGGAAAGTGTTTGTATCTGGTTTTTATGCAGCTTTTTTCTAAACTATTTTTCTGGAACAAACAACTTATTTTAAACATATCTTTAAGCTGTGTCTTTTCTTCTGAGATGGAAAATTTCCTCATAAATTAAGCCCACAAAATCCTGGAGTAAACCCAGTGGTAGTTTTACCCAGACTTTCCTAGTGCCCGTTTACTGTACCAGCAAGTAGCTTGGTTGGCTGACCCTTCCCCGTCTCGCTCCTGTACAGATGGCACCGATGGGAAGGAAGCTCCATTCTCTTACCCAGACTGTTGATTGTCATCAACCATAATGGGCTGGAGCCCTGTGGTGGGTGGAGAGAATGGTAATTTGCAGGCAGCTGGAAAGAGGAGGATTACTTGGTTTGCTTCCGTATTCCATAGTCAATTTTTGTGCTTTGCTGACTATTTTTAGATGATTGTGCACATTCCAACAACATCTCTAGATGGTGACAGCACTTCACGTCTGATGGTGTTGTCTTGTGTAACTCACTCCTTCCAGAAATTTGCCAGAAACAGGTGCCTTATCTAAGTCATTTAAGTGACTCTTAAAGAAAAATATTGGTTTAGGGTGTTTAGGGATTTGGCTCACCCTTTAAAATCCATCAGTCTTAAAACAAAGGATAGAGGTCTTGAAGTGGAGGCATGAGGCTAGATACATTAATTTTGAAAATGATGGTGGAGAATGTAAAACAGGAACTGGGGAGCTTGCCAAATCCAATTGGAAAAAAACACTGTGGGGAAAAGGGAAGGATATTAAAAAGCAGGGAGGGAGGCAAAGCAAAAGTCATAAATTTTTCATCATGAGGGATCATTCTAGCAGAGCTGACTCAGGTCTTCTCAACAATGTAGACGAAAATAAATTTTACTCTTCCAGCTGCTGTGTAGTAGAGCTTTGACAGATTGCTGGCTGAAGAGCAAAGAGAAAATATTTAGCTTTATGCTGGCCATGATAATAGCCAGCAAAATGTATAAGGCTGCCCTCTCATCCTGTGGGTGAAAAATTGAAAATTAGAGATGCATTCTGCTAGCAGAGCCTACTACCACCCCTGGCCCTACCCTCTCCCTTTGGCCAGCACCTGGACTAGTTTTCCAGGACTGTGGCAGAGACTAGCAACTCAGCAGCCCCACACCTGCTCTTTCCAGGGACAGGGAGGGCTGGCCTGGGCAAGAATTTCCCATCTTTTTTTAATGTGGTCTTGACATGAGGGAATAAAGTAACCATGTATGTAAATAATTTTTTCAATTAAGTATATGCATTCTGAGGCCTGTGTAAACAGCTGTCAAATGCTGATGGATCCTGCTATAGTTTGCCAGTATATTTTGCAAATATATATTTGAACATCAAATTGTTCATGTACCTCTTAATTGGTCTGACATGGTTCCCTCAAACTGTGATCATGGCTCCTGTCACCAGCTGTGTCTAGTGGACATGGAAGAGTTAATGGGACAACATGAAAGAGCAGAAAATACAGAAACTGCAGATATCTGTAAGAAATGACAGAGAATCTATAAATCCCATGATTAAAGAGATGTAACCTTTTGATATGGGACTTTAGGTTCATTTTAATCCTTGGCTGTTGCTGGAGGTATTAATTCAGACCCTACTGCTTGTAATGACTTTGTGGAGAGTTTGGGCCAAGAGCTGATGATGTTCCTTGTCCTTGTTTTACTCCTAATCAGGTTTGCTTGAAAATCGTTGTTCTCATGGTTCAGTTTTAGAATAGATACAGGATGAAATATTTTAGTGTGTTGCAGTTACTCCTACTTCATATAGGCTTTGTATTAAGATAATTAAAATCACATTCAATATAAAAAAAGGTATTAAGTGCTGCTCTGCCAAGATGTAGCTGCAAAGATAAGCTTTATGTTAACAAACTAACAAATAAAACAAGATCTGCTAGTTTTACATTGATTTTGGCTGTAAAGTTGCTATACATGTACATTCACTATGAAGTGAATTCAGCAGAAGACTGAAGTACCACATAAATCTTACACTAGTTGGAAAGCAAAAAAGAATGCAGTAGGGATAATCTTGTGGCATCTCACCCCTTCCTACCTCCCCTGAAGTGTGTGAAATAAAAATATTTCATTTGAGTTCTGCATACCAAAAGTAAAAATTTGTCTATGACAGAATAATATGCATTTTGAACCTTAATTGTTGGGTTCGGATTTTGGGATATGACAAGACTGTATATGGAGAAGAGAAATTTAAAAAACGCCTTGGGGAACAGTTCTGCTTTTAATTCATCCTTTTTAAAGTGCTATAACTCTTCAAGTTAAAATGTTTTAAAGCATATTGATTTCTGGAGTAAAGAAAAAAAAAGAAAAGCAATTTTAGAGACCTTCAGCCTTTGGAAGGTCTATTGAACAAGCAGCTTTTTTCACTCACCTTTGTAAAGGAGTATGGCTGCTAATCTAAATTTATCAGGATATGAAACATTGATCATGACCCATGAAATGTTTTATTCAACTGAAAGTAGTGTGTGTACACAGAGTGATTTTTATTTGTTCCTCAAAGGGACTGTTAGCAGACTTTTCTAATAGTCCTTGGGCTAAGTAATGTAAAAGGGACTTGCAACTAGTAACAACTTGTGTTTCTGCATTACTCAGTGACAGACAGGAACCAGAAAGCACTTGTGCTTTCTCTGCTCAAAAACCTGATTTTCAGAATATATAAGATAATATGGCCATGTTGTAAGACCAAATCAGGTAATGTTTTTATACATTTTACACACTCATCCCTTCATCACTTAATCAATTGCTAACAGAGTTATCAGTGAAAATTTCACCAGCCATACTAGAGTTACCACTGCACTAATTTGCAGTGGTGAAATTCAAATCTAATATGACTGTCATCTTAATTTTTGTTTACAACAAGCTTAATCCTGACCATTGACTTGCTAAGCATGATTTTAGAATCCCATCTTTTTTTTTCTTTTCTTTTGCATTCAAGTGCAGATAAGCTGTGTAAGCTTTATCCTTTTCTTCTCTATAACTCATTAATTTATGAGGCTTGTGTGTGGTCAATCTGTAGCATTTTTCACCTAAAGCTGTGAGGAAACGAAGGAGACTGCAGAGATGCTCAGGTTTAGGATCCTCTCCCCGCAACGATGGCAGTATTGGATATTGCCTTCATTTTTTCCTTGGAGTGTTTTACACCAAACACCTTCACCTTTTATTTTCAGAAGCTGCAGTTCTCTAATTCTCCTCTGCAGAAGTAACCTGAAGACACGGCTGCCCCTCTGTGAAGTTCTAGTTGCATTAAAATTGTGAAAGCTTGGAATGAACAAGCCATCAGGCTGGTTAGGACTCAAACTACTGACACTGATTTGCCTGTATCTGGATTGCATACATCCCAAAAGCTATTTTAGAAATTTCACTTAGTTTCCTGTGTATGTGCAGCTGTGTATATGCTGCATATGAAGGACTCTAAGTTTTGACATTTTTCCAAATTTCTCTGGTTTTTTTTGGTGGGTTTTTTTTTTTTTTTTTTTTTTTTTTTTTTTGGTTTTTTTTTTTTTTTTATNTTTTTTTTTATTTTAATGGCTAAAACCTTTTCTGCACTAGTTATTTTCTTCTCTCTGAATAACTTCAGGATTAGCAGAAATATCAAGTACCTTGTCAGTGCCTTCATGACTCAGGTAAATGGTACTTTTCCAAAATGATTTACCAGATAAGATGAAGATGTAATTGGCCAGGTGAGAAAAAAGAAGAAACTATATTTTTCTGTTTGAAATGAGAGCAGTTGCCACCCTGGCTATTACTAGTTACTGGTGCTGTATTTATGTCTGCTTTTGAGCAAGAGTATAAAAGCAGTCACCTTAATATGTTGTTTTTGTTTATCCTTGGTTTGGATGTTATGGTAAGTGCTGCTAAAGTTTCATGATCCATAACTTTTCTGGTGTGGAGATGAGTTCTGCTGCAGGATGCTCCTTCATGAATAAGGTCCCAGGAGCCTGTGGGAAGGGCAGGGGCTGTGTCAGTGCTGCTGCTCTCTGTGAGCATGTGAGCCTAATGCTTTGCGATAGGTGCAGGTGGTTTGGGGTTTCAAGTCTGGACCTTGCTGACCTCAAAGTGCTAAAGCCTCAATTTACCTAGGTCATCTAGCTGTGGTGTTGCTTCACATCTCAATCAAGTCAAAGAAAATTGAGGCTGTTGGCAGAAGCAATGCTTGTGTTTTCCCCAGTGCTCTCTGCCCAGCATCCCTTCTGCCTGCCTGGAGCTGGCATTAATGTGTGTGGAGCTGCATGGTCAGACAGCTCCAAGAATTGATCAGGCCAACCCTGACAAATGAACACTAAAAACCAGCAAATTGCTTTTCAGATCAGTGTATTTCATATTGGCATAAGCCTTATGAAACACTTTTGTGTCTATATTAGTATTGTTGAGATTATAGTTTGTTATGAGTTTGAATACAGATAAGCCATAGCGCATTAAATCTTGCAGAAGCTGTTTTCCTTTAACACACTTGTGTGAAGTAAGGGTAACTCAAGTAATTTACATCCAATAAGCCTGTATGAACATATGTTAGAAGGCATATAATATTTATTTCTATACACAAGACTATGCGTCTTAATGCTGCAAAAGCACAAACTTAGGTTTAATGGATGTTTTAGATAAAATTCTGAGGTAGAAGTCCAAGAAATACAAGTCTACTTAGAAAAGCAGAAAGAAGAAGAAAGAAGAAATATGGAAAAATCATTTAAGGGTGTTAGCCACTGGCTTAGGGCCTTATCAGTCAACATAGCTTCAGTTCATAGGATGCTCATTAATCATTGTTTTTCTAGAGCAGGTAGAAGCTATAGCCAAAAACTGCACATGAGAGAAAAGAGGAAGTTGCTAGAAGAAAACCCAAAGCTTGAAGACTTCCATTCATCTAAATATTTATCAATGGCACTGTGGCCCCAAGTCGTTTACAGTTTCTATAAATGATCCCATATATTGAAAGAATTCAAACATCTTGTAAATTTACATTTTTTGTGTGAGACAGTCCAGGGATACCAACCAGTTAAACTTTGAAGCCTCCTGCCTCCTGGATTGATTTCATCCAAGCAAATCAAGTAAAAATGTTTAGTTTGTGCCAGCACTGGGTCATGGGACAGGGTGAGCTGAAATGTGTTAGCTAATCACAACCTCCCTTCAGCCCCTTTTTCTAAACTAAACAAAACCTCAGTGGGTGAAGAATAAAGCAATCACACCAAATCCATCAGATCCTGCAGGCATATCAGTGACACTTAGCTGTCAGCAGTATCGGAGACCGCTGATAACATTAACATGGACACCTGACCTTTGTCTACAGCTGATAGAAATCTTTGATCAAGGCCACAAGTTTGTACTAAACTGTCTCATCTCTGAAATCAAACTGAAATGGCCAAAGCCCAAACAAACAACAAAGACAACCACTTAGAAGTATCTGAAGTTGCCCTAAATACAATGCTATGCATGTGTGTCAAATATAATTTATCTTCTGTCAGCAGATTTCTAAAAGAATTAAAATATTTGTATTTTTGTGTGGACAGAGTATCACATGGAAGATTCATGGAAAGTATCCTCATAGTGTGTTAAACTGCCTTTGAAGTTCTTGATTCTTCTCTTTAGCTTCATTAAAATCTATTTTCTAGTTCTCTGGTGTTTGTTTAAATTTTTAATTCAGCCTTAATTATTTTCTTCTTAGTTGATAAGAAATACATTTGTATTTTGAATATGTATTGAAAAAATGTGAATAAATGTGTTGTTCTTTGAAAGCATTTTAATTACTCTGCATTTAAAGCATGTGAGTGATTAGATAGGGAACTTTGAAGCATCCAAGGGATTCTATTTATGTCGTATGTAAAACAGGTACAAGCACTCACAGGTGAGGTAACCTGAGTTTTTCAATAACAAACAGCTAAAAAATTCTAAAAGTCATTCTGATTGGCTGGAAAGAACTTTAACTTAGACCAGGATCTAAAATTATATATGATATTTATTTTCTTTTCTTGTTTTCCAAGTGAGCAAATGAAACATATGCCATGGCCATGCAATTTGCAGTGCACGAGCCTGATTTAATAGATTTAATTACCTAGGTTTGCTTGTCAAGTGCAGCCACTTACAAAATATATTCAGTGTTTAACGTGATAAACTACTCACATCGTGAATTTAATAAATTATTGCATTCCAGGCATTAAAATGTCACTGCAAAATCCTTATAAATTCAAAGGAACTTGTACTTTATCACGGCTTCCACAAGAGGGCAACATGTACCTATTATTAAAGTATTATAGGCTATTATTAAAATCCTTTCATTACAACAGACTTGGGTGAAGTTCACTGATGTTGTATTTAGCATTCTCCAGTTTGAGTTTGTGCTGTTATCTAAACCTTACACATTGATAGGTGTTCACAGAAACCAGTCCAATTTTATATGGGCGTTGCTTTGTGTGCTTGCAATTATTTCCAATTAAGGCTTAACTTGCATTTCATTTATCATTTGGGCTGTCCTAACAGAAGCATTCTTGTGTTGGGGATGCTTTTGTGGCTAAGGGAAGCGTGTGGTGTTGGAAGGGCAAACGTTGGCAGAGCAAATGTTAATTTGCTGTTGGAGTAGATTATGACAATGTTGGGAGGGTTCTTGAAGGAAAAAATTAAAAAACACCAAAACATCCAACAACACCATTTTACACAGCTAAAGGATGGAATCTCTGCAGACTATGTAAAAAAAAAACCCCAAATTGTAAAGGTGGAAGTGCAATTTTTGTCTAATTAGCTCATTTGCTCACCGTGCCAGGAGCCTGAATTTATTATTCACACTAGATAGGACTTTTTTCTGCAAGTCATCACAGTAAAATCAATTACAGTCTTGACAGAATCAGGGTGGTCCAACCTGATCCAAAACAATTAAATCAGTCGCGCAAGATGCTGACATCTGATCAATGGCGTTGGCATAAAACTCAAGGTTTTGTAGGTTTCTTCAGAGCCTCGCGGCTCACATTTAAGGGGTGAGCATATTTATTTCTCTCTTTACAATGAATGAGCAAGTCAAACTTTTCAATTTCTAGTGTGAACATTTTTGCATAGTCTAACTTTTAGATAAATTCATACATTGATATTTCTGGGTGAAAACTGGCAGTACTGTGATACAGTATGGTCATTAAAAGTGACCAATGCAGTGGGATGCTTGAACTCTGGAAAACAATTTCTTTAATGTATGTGAAATTCTTCTTTTTCACACACTTGTCACTTCATTCTGACTTTGTGATGAACATTTTTTTTTGAATGTCTGACCCTTTGTATCACTGCTGAAGAGCAGGTACAGCCATTATTGCCTTCACAGGGCACTCAAACTGGCTGCTTCCTTTTCGTATTAGTCTCACTAAAATGGGTAAAAATTTGCTGGAAAATTAATGCAACCTATCCAAAGCCTCTAGGAACAGCTGACCAAGAATTCTGCTTTTTATGTTTTACTTCACTTGGAGTAATGCTTAATAGAACAAAAATAATAAAATGTACACCATTCAATATAGGAACTCGCTGCTTTAGGTCAACTGTGGGATAAAAGAGTGCATGGAGAGTGAATAAACTCACTTAGAGTACAGGAGACACAGTGCATGCCCAAGTAAGCCCACAGATATTTAAAATACAGTCACAGCAGCTATTTGTGTATGAATTGATGAGCTCTGTGTTGTCACAACAGTTTGACTACTGAAACCCAAGCCAGATAAAGACTGGCAGGTTTATCTCTCAGCTACACAGCCCTGACTACAATGCAGACATGACTAACTCCAGCACACCTCGTTTGCTGTATTTATCATTGTTGCCTAGGAGTCTTGATGTATTTTTTTTTTCTTTTTCTATTGAAGTGTTACTTTTCCTTTCCTTTCTCCTGAAGTAGTGTCAATCAGAGAAATTAGGGTTGTCTCAGTAGCCAATACCTGCATTTGCAGTCTCCTGGCTCACTCAGCAGTTACCTGGGTGTTGAAACTGTGTCTCAAGGAGAAGTGAGTGTTACTCTATCCCCAGGTCTTCCAGATGCACCTCAGCTGAATAAAAGACTCTTCTGCTTGCATGTTCTTTCCCATGTGGACAAGTTCTTGATGCTATTGTTCCTCCCACAACTTTTATTTTAAAAAATATCAATATATGATATAATTTTACTATGAATCAGAATATGGTCACTGGAACTCAAAACGGTCCTCTGAATCCAGCTCCCTTTCCTTGGTAACATAGCCATTTTTAGCCTTTGCTCCTGCACCAATTGTCCTTTGTGCAGTGATGGATTAAGAAAAATGAGATTCATTTGTGTTTTCTCGCTAAGATGTTCTTCCAGATTCAAAGCTTCTCCTCTGCTTCTAATGAAATCAAGCTTTGTTTCCAAGCTCTCACCACTGATACCTTGATCGGCTCTAAATAATTTCTAACAGCGTATTAGAAGCTGGATAACATGGAAGAACTTTATTAGGTTTGTTTTATTCCTACTTAGGAAGTTTTTGAAGTCAGTACTAGTAAAATTTGAAGCAAAAGATAAATTGTTCCTTTTAGTCCCTGTGAGATGAAGTTTCATCTCATTTTTCCACAAACAGTTCTTTATATTCCAGGTGCCATCTTGAATAAGCATGGACTGAAATTAAAAACCTTCTCCCTTTGTGTGACCTTGCAAAAGCTACACACCCAGAAAGCTGCTGGTCTTCCTGGGTAAAGAATGTCTGCTGGTATCACTGATGGCACTGTTTATTCCTCATTGACAGGTTGTCATGATAGGTAGTTCGTGGAGAAATATCTTGTAATAAGTGTCTGGATGTATTTCATAATGTGCTGTAGTATTTATTTCATTCTGGGGAGACAGGGGAAGCGGAGCTCTGGTCCTGTGTCCTGCAGTATGCATGCAGCTCTCAGTGCACCACTCTAACCCTTTCAAAGTTATGAATAGCCTGCAATATATATTGCTGCACTAGGAAAAAGATATGATCCTTTTATTTTTCTTATCTGGGAAACCTTTCCCGATGGCAGGTCAAGGCTGTCCCAAGAGTAATGCAATCTCCTGTGGAAATTTCAAAAAACACAGATGATTATCTGCAATTGACTGAGGACATCTGTGCTGGCATGCTGACACCCTGCCTAATTGATTATCCCAGATTTGCACAGCCCCAGTCCAGCCCAGGGCCCCAGCTGAACAGATGCCATGGCTAACACCCCCTCGCACTGCACCAAAAAGCTCCACAAGTGGTTTGTTGTCTGTCAGAGCAGAGACTGCATACAGACACTGATTGTATTTTACAAGCTTTCTGTTTCTGTAGTTGGGGAAATCCTTGTACAACTTCAGCCAGCAACCTGGAAACACAACTAACTGGTTATTAGTAATACCTGTGGCAAAACTGTCCTTACCCCTGGCTATGAGGGAGCAATGTTAATATGAGACTTTGTCCTGTAACTCAGAAGGTGTTGCAGGCTCTGAGGACAGTGCCTGAAAGGATCCCTTGGCTCTTCCCCAAGGGGCTTGCTCTCTTCAGTTCTCTGAAAGAAACAAAGCATTCAGTAAAACCTAATACTGCATGATGATACCTGCATTTTTCAGTTGGCGTGGTCACTTTGTCCTTGACCACTGTAGGAGTAATTCCCCCTTCTTACCTCTGCAGCTGACCATGTGCTCTGATTTTATATAAATAGTTTAAACAAATCCACATAGCCTCTGGTAAGTCCAGTCCCCCTCTGTTGCTGATAGATGTTTATTGTCAGTTCTGGCAGTAGTGAAAATGCCATCAGTGCTTAACATAACATATGGGATACTTTTCAACATATTTGCCACAGCAATCTATCCAGCAGATGAAAATTAAGTGTGAGAGTGTATTATAGCAAATTTCTTAAAGTTTGCTCTTACATAAGTGGGAAGTCCATCATAATAAATTTTCTCTGTAATTTCAGTAGCAGGTTGAGTTTTTATGGAAAGGAATAGTACTTAATCAATTGTAAGTTTATGAATCTTGCACTTACAGATAAGGAAGTTATGAACATTACAGAAAATGTCTGCTACAAGGAAATGAAAAACACAAAGTGAAAAACTGCAACTGTTCTTCCCCAACTTACGTAACTCACCTTGAATTTTGGTGACTGAACAAAGGACTGAACTACTTCGGGCTTGACTTAATACCAGTTCTTCATATGAATCTTGGCTTTAACACTTTTCAAGATATTTTCTGTGAAAACAGTTGAGTGGACATCCACAGCCCAGCAGTTCTTACTTTATACTTCACTGCAGGCTACACTGAGTTTTACTGATGATCTTTGTATTATGTATTCTGAATTTCTGTCCTGATTATCAGAACCAGTATGGCTTTCAGGTGACACAAAGCCTACCATCTGGGTGAGGTCTCTAATTAAAGTGGGGGTTTATGGATTTTTTTTCTGTATTTCCAATCAAGTCACTGCAGTGCAGATGTGTTTGCTCATTGATCACAGCTACAGAGGGAGCCTTCTGTACTTGTTTCCACCTGTACACTGACTGTGCCATTATCTGCCAAAATCCATTCAACTCTCTCCATTTTAGTAATGGGTAAGAACTGAAATGAGTTGAAGCTTCTGTTTTTGTAGTTCCATGGATGCAAAATGTACTGTGAGAAGAGCTCTGCTCACTTTGGTGATAACCTTAGGTTGATCTGCTTTAAAATTAGAAATAAGTGCAAAGAAATGTCCATAAGAGCAAAACTTACAACTCTTACAACTAGCTTGAGATTTCACTGTAATGGAAATATCTGTTCCATCTAATTTTTCTGCTTTGGAACAAATTAATTTATAATTTGGCAGACATGATCTTGGGTTTTCTCATTGCTAATGCCTCAAGTTAATCCCTATTGCAACATATATGGCAGAACACTTCCTATGCTGAGCAAGGCTCAGTTAATGGCTTAGTTCCATCCATTTATTTCAGTTTAGATCGTCTCATCGATTAGGAAATTTTTTATTTTCAGTAATTATGTTTGACATTGGTGTGTGCTGATATAAAAGAGCTCGGAGGAACAAGAATGAAAGTTGCCTTCAAAAGATGGCCACCTGGGAGCTTTTGACCTTCCCCAGCTGCTCTGCAAGAGAATGGGAAGGAAACTCCCACTTGTGAAACAGAAAATAAAAAGTTGGAGCATGACTTTGTGCTAAGCTACTTTGGAAAATGCAGAAAATAATCCCCTGAGTGTTTTACTGTAGAGTTTCTGGTCTAAAATGTCATTTAACCAGTTACTTGCATAACTAAAATGTTGAAGTATTTTTTACCCAGAAAACAAATAATATTTCCGTGCTTATAAATTAGCTAGTTGCAGCATTTCAGAGTACTATGACTTTAGTTCAACTTTGAGTTTTTTAATGTAATCTTCCTCTAATGGAGGGTTTTACATGTTGACCCTAATGCTGTGGAAACACAGTTTGTTAGCAGCTAATGTCCCTCATCCAAAAGTACATTGGTGTTATCTCTCAGGTACTCTCATGATTTGTTCTGGAAGAGAAGAATAGATACAATGAATAAATTTATTTCCTTTCCTATCTTAATGCATTGAAAGGCTTACAGAATTGGGAAATTCCCTACAAAGCTGTGGGATTTTTTCCACTAGACTTTCCCTACCTGAAGTCCAGGTTAGTTCAAGGAGAATAAAAATACTTCCCTTCTCACAGGTGTTCCACATGTAGGTTGCAAAAGTGATATGGTGCTTAGATACTGTAGTGAGGGGAGTCTTGAAAGTCAGGAAAATAGATAAGTTCTTAGATTCCAAGAATTTTAAAGGAAAGTGAAAGGAACAGTCCCAGGAATGCCTTCCATCACAGCAGTGATGGAGATGTAGCTTCCCGTGCCTGGGAACGCAGCAGAGCCCAGGGTGGAGAGAGGCTGCCAGAGAATTCTCATAAATAGGCATTGCCCCAAAACACAGAAGGCAAAGCTGTGAGTATACATGCAAAATAGTCTCTGAGAGGATGAAAAAGATTGTTTTATTTGGCTAAGGCATGTGGAGGACAGAAAAGAGACTAAAGGGAGTAAGCAGGCTGTTTCATCAACAATTCTTTAGCTGCCTAGTGCAGGGGCTTGGAGACAGTTGCCATTATTCAGCCTCCCAGATGAGTTCAGCTCAGTGTAAATGGGACAGAATGGTATATAATGTCATATTTATAGGTAATAAGGTCTACCAGTAACATTTTTTTTTTATTTTCAATACACAAAAAGGGAACAATCACAACATTCATATCAGCTGTTTAAAGCATGAGTTGTTACCTGCCTTTGCTGCCTGTTCTGGGAAGGGTGGGATAGCTGAGTGTGTCTGGTTTGACCCACTCTTAAGAAATTGCGGTTCCTTTATCAATTAGAATGTAAATCCTGAGGTATCCTGCAAATGTTGGCCTCAAACTACAACATGGATGAAAGACACTTCAGCTCCAGCCAAAATATGTGAGTTGACCTCTGCACTTCCAGAGGAGCTGCCTTCACTCACCTGCTGGGCAGGGAAGTGGAAGAACCACCAGGAGATGTTTTGTAAGGTGGGATTGTGCTGCAGAGCTGATCACTCACATTTAGAAGTTCTTCATCTGATGGCAAAACTGGAGGATGTTTCACAGAATCACAGAGTGGTTTAGGTTGGAAGGGACCTAAAGGTCATCTCATTCCAACCTGCCTGCCATGGGCAGGGACACCTTCCACCAGACCAGGCTGCTCAGAGCCCCATCCCTCCCGGCCTTGGACAAGGATGAGACACCCAGAGCTTCTCTGGGTGACCTGTTCCAGGGTCTCACCACCCTCACAGTGAAGAATTTCCTCCTAATACCTAATCTAACCATGCTCTCTTTCAGTTGGAGGCCATTCCTCCTTGTCCTGTCACTCCAGGCCCTTGTAAATGGTCCCTCTCCATCCTTCTTGTAGCTCCTTTCACACACTGGAAGGCCACAGTTAGGTCACCCTAACACCTTCTCTTTTCCAGGCTGAAATCCCAACTCTCTCAGCCTTTCCTCAAAGGTGTTCCAGCCCTGAGGGCACCTTGGTGACCTCCTTTCTACTCACTTAAAGAGTCCCATGTCCTTCCTGTACCAGGGACCCCATGTCTGTGGATATTGATATCCACTGATACCAATGTATCTCACATACAGATATTTACTTTGAAATTTCTAAAAGCAAGTCTTCCATGTACAAAAATGTGCACACATATTTGACTACATTTTCTCTGATTAAGATACTGGGATTTAGCTAAATTGATAGTCTGGATAAAATTAATTATTTTAATGATTTTTTTTCAAATAATATTCACAGAATAAAATATTTAAAGCCATTTCTTCAGCTATATGTATTAAAGTGATTTTAAAAGTAAACTGTTTTAATTAATGATTGCTCGCTAATAACATCTTGAGCTTTTCTCAAACCACTGGTCAGTGAAAAAAACACTTCAGCAATATTGAACAAAGGATTATCCCAGGGTGTACTGTAAATTGCATTAAGATATCAGAAAGAGTTCACCCAAGCAGCAAAGGTTGCTGCATCCTTGACTGTAATCAGTGGAAAGGAAGCAGAAGCTAAGATTATATTTGAATTTAGTCAGTCTGAGGCAGGAAAAATCCTGTTAGTCATGCATTGATTTGGAATATTCAAGTGCAGCCTGTGTTGGTTTGGTGGAGAAGTAATCCTGATTTAAACGTTAAGCTTCTGAGGGCTAGCTTAATTTAAAGAAGATAAACCTTGGGATTCTATAAGGTATTTACCACAAAGAACATGCACTGTATTTTGGGATACTGCTTAGCAGTTTAAAGAGCCCGAGGAATTTGAAGTTCTGAAGGCCATGGAGATGCTGGAGTTCAGTAACACTTTTTTACATACTCTACTTGTATTTATGTAAAAATTAAAAATGTCTGTTCCTTTAGACTAAGTCAGGCTGGTGTCTCTCCAGTCTGTCTCATACTGGGGAGACCAGAACAGGCCCCAGCACTGCAGGTGTGGCCTTGCCAGTGGTTTTTTACCTCTGGGCAGAGGGGCAGGACAAGCTGCCTGCTGCCAAAACTCCACCTAATGCAGCCCAGGATGCCACTGGCATTCTTTTCAGCAAAGGCATGTTGCTAGCTCATGTTAAACTTGTCTACCAGGACCCACAGGTCCTTTTCTGCAAAGTTGAAAAAAGCACATTTGTAGAAATTTCAAGCAGATCACTAGATTTTGTACAGTAGTGGGGCTCCCTGGAATTGATGGTTAATAAATATATTGGTATATAATGATGAAGTCTGTGATTGGCTTGAAAGCACTGTGTCCTTTGACGAGAAGTGAAAACCTTACTTGTGAATTTGATTCCCTTAGGTTTAAATAGAATCACATGGAAATTTAAAAAACAAAAACAAAAAACATTAAAAATTCTGGAATTTAGAAAAAAAATCTATTCATTTTGATTTTCATGAAAAACATCATGCTATCTGGTATTTTCCTGGTGTCATTACCAGGAGAATAGAATACAAAAGGTAAGGTGTTTCTGTATAGAAGGATAATATTCATGGACCATAAGAAGCTGATGAAAAATTTAAAGAATACATAGGAAGTTAGGAACTTTCAGAGGGTGACAAAAAAGGCTAAATTCCATAACCAAAACTGAAATTTTATTTATGCCAATCAAGAACTTTTCCATTTTTAGTTTGGTAGGATTATTATGTTCTTCTCTTATATCAGAGCAAATGGCTGAGCACAGTGATACTGACCTTTGTGTTTCTAGTGAATTTGAAATGCATACTCCCTTTTCAAAGAAAATAGAGATGAAGGTGAGGAATGAATTATTATCTTTACAAATGACCTATCCAAGGGAGGATCATCCTTTAGCTGAGGGAGTGCTTCAAATTCCATGTTCTGGATTTTCTTACAGATTGTGGATGGACACTGCTGAATTTTTTTTGGAAATCCTCTTTCATGTTATTAAAGTTGTACTTGCAATACAGGAAAACATACTCAGTGCATACAAAAATATAGGTATAATATCTAGATGCTGAGGTGGCATCAATGTGTCTTATTAAATAGAAAGAAATGGACAGAAAGGAGTTAAGAATTTTTTATTTCTGCTTATATGGTTTCATATTTCATAGCCTAGTCCAGCAGACTTAATGAAATTCAGAATGCTGACTACATATCCTGGAGAAACCCTACTGGGACATTAAAAGGAACAATAGCAAACATAAACATAAAGTCTCCTTCAGATTCCAAGTATGACACACCCATCACTTTCCATGTGCTTCTGTTCTCAAGGAACACAGGGAAAATACTACAAAATAATGTAAGATACTAATTAATAGGAAGTTATCTAATTCTAGCACCCACTAAAAATGCATTTATACACAATAGTTTGCATCATTCTGCCTTGTTGTAGGTTGTACAAAAAAAAAGGAATTAGTGAAAAAGATGTAGTGTATTATAAACCCATAATTTCATTTGATGTGTGGGAAGTTCTTGCATAGACTCAATATTTTTTTGAAGGGAGGAAACTGAGCAGAAAAGCAAAAACATCTATTTTTAATCCAGGGAATATACTGACCATTCTGTGATGCTCAAGACAACAGAATGTGTTTATTTTGAGATTAGTGGACATCCAAAACATAAAGACAGTTCATCCATCCATAAAGGCAGTTTTGTGCCTTACACTTTTAAGACTTATTCCTGAATGCAGAAAATAATTAAATAAATAGATATTGAACTAATTATTCAAGCTAGTGTCAGAGTATTGTAGCACAAATTTGAAGACAGCGCCTTGAACATAGCATGGTCACCAAAATGGAAATTAGAGGTAATATTTAGAATAATGTTTAAAGGCTAGGAAGTCACAAAACCCACACTGGAAAAGTGTGATAGAAACATTGTAAACATTTCTGTGCTATCAAAAATGAGGGACAGGAGGTAAAATTCTTAATTTTGTTATTACTTTCCATTCAGCATACCCTTTAGTCACTTCACTCCCCACCTTGTTTTCTTTGTTCTTATTCTCTGTTCTGCTGTTATTTATTAGCTCTTTTTTTTTTTTTTTAATAATGCCCTAAATCACCATCTTCTCTTGCCTTTTTCTTTTCATGTTACTGCTGGGTCTGTGGTTTGATTTAGAGATTATGTGCTGAATTTTCGGACTCAACTTTCTGTTTCAAACTCCCAGACAGCAATTGTAGCAGTTGCTTTGTGTAAAAGCCTGAAGACCTTTACCTGAGATTTCCTTTTTGCTCCCTGGCCAGAGGGGCAGCTAAAGCAGCTGATGACTCTGCAGTGGGGTCATGCTGGAGGCATTACAGGGTAGGGGGAGAATCTGTTTTGGTGCCAGGGATCACTCAGGTTTCATACCAAAGTCTCCATTTGGAGTTCTTCCTCAAGTATCCTAAGAACATTATTGACCATCCCATAAAGCTCTTGATTCAGCATTGCATAGAAGGTGGGAAAACTTGAAACACTGCTGTGCACATGTGTATGCAGGAGAAAAGGTTGCTTCCCTTTTTTCCCCAGAATTCAAGGGCTGGGAAAAATTTTGTCTGTGCTATTTCCTTCTTGTTGGTCCTTTATGTTTAAAGATGTGCTATTTATGTTCTATTAAAATGATGGTGAGAGAACCTAGAATATGAAATAGAGAATAGCTTCATTACTTAGGTAAAGCTGTAGAAGTAAACAGGCATTTGTGCCATTGCTCTGTATGCCAAGGCTCATTAGCCATTGTTAATTTGTCTTGAGGCTTTGAATGAAGCTGAGTTGTTGTTTCATAAAGAAGAACTTAACTCATAGATATTCACTGTTTGCATTAAATAGTCCAGAAAATGTCCTCACTGCCATTTTTGTGTAAAAAAATCCATCCTTTAAGTATATCTATGGAAAGGAGAACCAATACTTAAAGAAACGTATGTTTGACATGTTTACAGAGAAAATAAAACATAGGTAAGATGAAAATGGTATTCAGGTCCAAAATTTTCCAGCTAAGCCTTAGGTGATACAAATGTTCACTGCATGTTGGTCTTCCAAGAAAGAAATGTACCACAAAGCACACTACATAAGGAGAGGAGTTCTTGTTAACTACAAAAGCCTTGCTAAAGAGATGCATTCTTGGTGCAGTAACTAAAACATTCAGATGGCAAGCAGAAAAAATGTGTTATAAAATATTAAGCTGTTCTATTTTACTTGTGTGTTTGACCAACCAGATTAATTTGTAAAAGTTCATCTTTTTGGTTGTGGCGTACTAATTGCTAAATAGTTTTTAACATTCTTTTCTCATCTTTCTCAAACTGAAGGCAATATATCTGCATTGCTTGAGATAACTGGGCTTGAACCTCTTCATCTCCTCCTCCCCGTAAAAGCAAAGCTCAGGTGTGAGCTGGTCCTTACCCTGTAAATGTATTTTCTTGCCAGGAGAGGCAGAAGTGAACCAATACATGAAGGATGAAGATAATCTTTGGGTTTGGGCTGCAGGAGAGATTGGAATCCCAAGGTAACATGAGGTTACAGATGCAGCTCTGCCTCACTTTCTTTCCTCTCCATAAAGTGGAAGAAGAAAACGGGGCTCTGGCACAAGGGAAATACATATCACCTTAAAGGCAAAGGTTCATTCTGGGAGCCTAATGTGAGGAATCAATTCTGATCCATAACTGCTTTTCACAAGTAGCTCTTTCATGCATGAATAATAATATTGAACTCAATGAATACACTGTTGATTGGTTTCTCCAAGACAGATAAGTGCTATTTTTCTTTTCTGCTCTGCAATTTCTGGTCAAGATAGTGTATCATGTTGTTGAAGAACACAACTAAAATATTCTAGAAACAATGAATAATAAGAGGCCAAGCCTCTGAATATGAAATAAAGAATTGCTTATATATTTATAATCTACTACAGCTCTTGAGCATCTGCATAGGCCCTGATGTTATTACGTTACTTTTGTGCCTTGCCAGCATAAAAAGAGTTAACCTCCCTGACCAGTAAATGTGTTGCCTCATATTTCTAAGCTCCTTTGGCAATTCCAGTACTTATTTAAGAGGACTGATTTTTATCTATGGCTTGGATTGCTTCCTCAAAAAGCACATTCTCTCCCTAAGCCAAACATAATACGACTGAATAGTGATGCTTCTGCTGTCCCAGCATTCTCTGGGTCCTAAATCAGAGCGTGACGCGGGTGTGACTGGCAAAGCCACTGATACTGCAGTTATGAAAGTTCATTTTTCAGAAATGTACAGTGGCCTGCAATGTGTATTGTCATGCTTCTCTGTATTAGCATTGATTTTAAGTTACAGCCATTTCTTTTATTGCAATTTTCACAGGGAAATCACGTACCAGCTGCTAATGTGTTATCTGTCTCTGGGATGCTGAACCTAATATTAGTATTTCACTGACTTTATAAATTTTACCTTTGGGTTTATTTGTGTTTTCGAATGGATTTTTTTTTTCCCCTAATATTTAAGCTCTAAATCTTGTTTGATATATTAGAGGAAAAATAACCTCTAATGAAAATGATGGGACTGTCCCTTTCAATTACAAAGACAAAGGAATCAATGGGACTCATTTCACACATTGAATGAGGTTGGTATTATTTAACACTACAATGAGGAACAATAATTGATGATAAATTATCAGCAAAATCCTATTGGATTATGCATTATTTTACTCATAGTGGTGTGAAGGATTAATTAAATTGTGCAGGGAGCTGCAAAACAGGATGCTTCCTCAACTCTGCCTCATCTGTCAAACCATAAAAAGAACATGTAAAACATGCTTTTGCTTCTACTTCTTTGAGTGAAGAAAAATCAAATAATGCATTTTCAATTTTTCTATGCATGCATTCAGGTGGGCCTTCAGCAGTCTTTAATTGTTCACTTCAGTAATGCAAAAGAAAGGAGACATGCAATTAAAGGACAAGGAATAAGATAAATTTCAGATCCTGAAAAACAAAACTTACCATTATGTAAGGCAAGGAAAAATCAGTTAAAATACATTTCTTAATTTTTACTATGCACAAAGATATATGAAATTAGTTCATACTTCTCTTCAGGCACTGCAAGTAAGTGCTAGTGCTCCTTTCTGCACTTAACACTGCGAGTTCTTTGGCAAGAAAGAATTAATAATTGTCCATTCACATTAGTCTTGGGGAAAAAAAAAAACAAAAAACTCTACAAATGGTGATCCCAGCAGTACCTTTTAGTAGTAAATGCATTGTGCTAATTTCTTAAGGATCCATTTAATGCTCTCCTGTTTTATTCCCACTGTTCAACCCTCTATGTGCTCTCATAACTCCTCCTGGCAATCCTTGCTCTATCAAGTGAACCCAGTTTCTTTGGGCAGCTGGTGACAAAGGAGGAAAGAGAGCTCCTCTGTGACCCAGCCTGGTCTCTGGGAAGTGCTCCCTGCGAGCTTGGTCAGCCAGGACTGTTGTGCCAAGGGTCTGGAGTGATGCTCAGGTGGGCATTGCTGACTCTTTAACTAGAGGCTAAATTTATTTATTCCAATATCCTGCTCTGTTCTTGGAGGAAGGTTCCTTCTTTTCTGCCTCTGAGCTGCCTGTTCTATTCCCCTGGATATTTTCTTAGACTGTACCATCTTCAGAGGCTGTAGAGAATCAGCCTCGTTGCTGCCTGCCTGTAGCAGGAGGACCTCCCCTACTCACTGTGCAGCCTCTACAGCTGTTTTGTGATGTCCTGGCTCTTTCACACCAGGAATAGGATAATGTTCCACAGATAACATCTCTCCTGCCATATAGCACAGCGGGTTATTCTTTTGAATCTGAGTCAGGCTGGCCAGCATAAAGGAAATGCTCTCACCAATATGGGCCAATTTAAGTATTCGTTTGGACAAATTGCCAGATAACATTTTGTTCTATGAAATTAATCCCAGTGGGATTACCCAAAGTTTAAAAACAAAAACCACACACTTTTTCACCTGGGAAAATATTTCCAAGGAGTTCTGTTATGCTAAGAGACATTAATTTTCTCTTCCCACTCGGACAAAAAAATAGAAAGCTAAATGTGCAACCACATGTTTCCAAGGGATAAAATTATGCCTTTGACTGACATTGTGAGGTATTTATAATTTTGGGAAGTATTATTTCAAGGTTTTCTGCAACCTGCTTTGAGGACTATAGTTCCTTTTTTCTTTTAATATTCCTTATGTAGGGTGACAGTACAGCAAGCTGTCAGTCACGATGAGGTCATGCACATCCTCCTGTCAGGATGAGTGTGGAGAACTGTGGAGATCTAATGGAGCAAGGGAACAAAAATCAGAAGGCAAAGTCATCCCTGTGTGACTTTGAAAAGTCACTTAGCCTTCTTAAGCAGGAGCTGTCACAAGTGGACCCTTTTTTGTGTCCAGTAAAAGATGTGTGCATGTTAATCAGCACTTCTGCTTCTTCCACTCCTGTTTCAAGCTGAAATTCCCATCAGCTCCTAGCCCATGTTAACAACACCAGAATTTAAAAACCTCTTATTTAATTCTTATTTTAGAGAAGAATTTTCAACTCTCTTGAAGAGAATCAGCTTTCAAAGGAATGCTTAAAAAGTTCAGGAAAATGCATTTTGAAGTCATCATCAGGAAACCAGAAAAAAAATTTGAACACAAAATCTGAACTGTATTTTTTTATTCAGGAGGTCTTTTTATTTAGTGCTATATTTTTGTGGACTAAATATAATGAGTTGCATTTCTTTTGAATGGCAAGCAAATGCATAACACAAAAATTGTAAAATTGCTTCGTAAGAAACATAGAAAGTGCTTGGCTTCTGCATAATGTAAAATAATTTTTAAAACTCAGAAGTCTCTGAAAAGAAAAATCAAATTTTATTATCTCACTTAAACAAGAATAAGCTTAAGAAAGGTTAATTGCACTGTTCTTTCTCCAGGGCATCTATCATCACACTGACAGAACATTTTCTTCAGTAGTGGGAACAATGATAGGGCACCACAGTGATGATATTAATTGTGTAGTCATTTTTTATGTAGGTGTGTGCACTTCCAAAAATAATGCATTGGGATTCCCAAGTTGTGACAACATAGGAAGTTCTGATTAGAAAAAAATGGCGAGAAAGGATTTGAAATGTTCAAGTGTATTTCAATGTCATGAAATACAGAACAAATTGTATTTAATAGCCTTCTTTCTAAATTATTTCTAATTAGTGAGGCATTTTGGCAGGTGTGCTTTCCTTTTCATCTTTGAATTTTTACCCCAATTTTTTTGACAGATTAGTCTCATAAAGATTGCAAAAGAAAAGGCAAAGCACCTAGGTCATCTAATCTAAAATTAACTCTGTTAATTTCCTGGAAGAATAAAAAAGATTGATGTAAAATATCACAGAGTACCTGCTTCAAGAGAATTACTGTTAAATCTAGGAGTAGCACTTCAAGACATATTTATTTTGCTGAAGGTATAACACTTAAAATCAAAAGAATTTCTTAATCATATGTTAGCAGGTACAAATCTGTGACATGACTTTAGCCTCTGAAAATTTAGTGCATGCAAGAGACATTTATCCTCTAGTAATACAACTAAATATGATCTTAAAAAAGAAAAAGTTAATTTTGAAGGGAAATGTTCTTCATTGTTGAAGAAATCTTCTATGATGTGCTTCAACTTCAGTCATTGTGTGTTTGTAGAATCAGTTCAATATTATAGTGCTGGAAGCAATGTGGAGAATGCCTATCCCAAATTCTGGATTACCAGCATAATTTGGAATCCACAATTACAAGTGCAAACCAAACAGCATAGAGGGAAACCATAATCAGGCTAAAACTAAATGATGTCTCTGCTTTTTCTGAGTGCTTCTTCTCCCACATCCTTGGGAAATTACAGAGGCCCATGGTCAGGGGCCACCACACCCATTTTTCAACTTCACTTCTACCAAATGAATGCAAACCATCAGAGTCCTTCTGTTCATGCTGAAATAGCTGCAGGTATTTATCACACAAAGTCACATTCTCCTTGAAGCATATTCTTAGACCATTTGAGGCTTTTTTAATTAAACCAAATATGTTGAATCCTCCCAGTTCATTCCTTGGTGCTGCCCAAAGCACTGATGTAACACCCCAAGTGGAAATCCACTATCACCAGAAGGTCCCCAAAAGCAGAAGTGGTTTAAGTTTACCTTGGTTTCAGTGTGATGACTTGTATGGCAATGAAACACTCGGGTGTCAAAGCCATGGGTATTTGTGTGGTTAATTATATGGTGCAGAAAAGTTTTGCAGTTTGTCAAAGACCAACTGTTAGTTTTCAAAAGAATTCAAAAGGAAAACATGATTCAGCTCTGTTTTCTGTTGAAGCAGCATCAAAAATCCCTGCTGCTTTTGGCAAACCAATTAAATCTACACTGAGTGCCTCTGAAAAATCCGATTTTAGATGCTTTAGCTACAGTTTAGCAGTTTTGTTCAGACTCACCATTATCAGCACCTGCTGTTCAAGTGTGTTTGCAGGAGTGTTTTGTTAGACACTGTAACTTATTTTTGTGCCTATGGGTTATTTATGTGTGTGATGCTGAGGTTTTTTTGTCTTTCTAATCTTCCTGCTCTCTGTCAGAGGAAGGGAAGGACTCCAGTATTCCACTGCCATGTCCTCATAAATTCTTTGTGAAAGTAGCATTATGGTGTAGCACTGAGGGCTTTGTCAGCCTTCAAGATCTCTTTTAAGTTGTCATCCTGTGGATATGGGAGATTGGATCTTCTAATAGGAACAGCCAAGGCAGGCTGTAAAACTTACCCTTTCCAATTATTTTCTTCATTAACCACAAACACTTTTGTCTCCACCACCCTTTTCGCACCCCCACTCCATTTCTGTTTTTCTAAAGTATTACTTTTCTCAACTCATTTACTTTTACACTATTCATCAGTCCATTTCCCTGTATTACCTTGCAAATCCAGTAAGAACCAAGCTCATCCAGAAGAAATGAATAGCATCTGTTGCAAGGTATTACTTGTCACAAGGGGGGAAAAAAAAACAAACTGCCAACAATTCCTTATGCCATAACTTTGTAGGCTTACAACAGAGGGAAACACCTCCAGGGAACACCAGCAATGGGCAGATATTTGGCTGATAAACTAGGGAATAAAAGTAAGCTAGCTAGAAAAAAAGTCACTGCAGATTTGTAGGTGTGTATTAATAAATGACAAGCACTCAGCCATAGGTAAACAGAAGTTTTGTTCATATCTGAATTCTTCTTAGAGCTTCTCTAGATATCTTTCCCCCAGAAAACTCTTTCAAAAAAAAAAGGAAATGTAATTTGTTTGTGCAAACATATGTAGCACAGAAGATTTGTGTAAAAAGTGTAGGTTTGTTTGGTGCTTAGACGGGACACAGAAACAATACCAAGAAACACCAGCAAATATTTGAATATACAGATTAAATTTGGACAGCAAATGCCTAAAAGTATACTGTGGATGCAAGGAATTCATAAAGCAAAAAGAGGAGATGAGATGCAAATGTTAAAAAAAGGTGCACATTTACCAGTATCTCAAATCATCCCAACAACAGTAAAAAAATTCTGTCTGAAGGTCAAGTAAAAACTATTTACTGCTGCTTGTTCTTTTTTCATTTACTAGGCATTGCTGAATAAAGATAATGAATTCTGACCACAAATTTCAACAGGTTTTTCTATTTTTCCTCCACCTCCATGTGACACATTTTTTTTATCAGTACCGGAATATATTCTAGTCAGCTTTAAGTTTCCAGCAGCTAGCAGGCAGGTTGAGTAAATTATGGCTGTGTGCAAAAGGGGTTCTACATTTCCCTGACTCCTTCTCTTTTTTTATTTTTTTTCCCCCAGTCCTCTTTTCACTGTCCTTCAGCTTTTGCAGAATTCCATTTTTAATACATCATGTCCAATGTGCACGAGACTCTGCATGGACAGGGTTGTCGTTGTAATCAGGTTTTACCCTTCTAACAGCACACATCACAAGAGCAACAGTAATGTTTTAATATTCTTAGCAAGGTATTGTACATGTACAAAACGGGGAGGTCATGTGCTGCCTAATACTGAGTTCTTTTAATCTCACATTCACTTCAGCATGTGTGACATTAGAGAACCAGGCATTCGTACCTTGGCTTTGTTCTAGATTGTCCCTTTGATCTTATCTTGCTTTATCATGAGTCTATTTGCCAACAAATATGAGTTGCCCCTCTGACCTTAAAGAAGAATATTGTCCCCTCTCACTGCTTCTTTTTCCTACATGCCCAGAAGGATGGAGCACAAGAACCTTATTCCTAGGGGATTGTACTGACAGGCAGTAGCTGTCTGCTTCATATGTTACAGTTTTGCTGGCTTACTACTGCATTTTTTTTCTCTCTCAGTGAATATAATGTTGAGTTTGGGTTTCTCTTTGCTGTGGCATTGTATATTCACAACTTAAAAACATGTGGATATGGTCATTAAAACAATTTACAGTTTATTATTATTTATCACATCAGGGCCTTTCAGAATTTGTCTGGTGTGTCAGGTACCCGTAAGTGAGTTACTCTGGCAAAATCTTGGATTCTTAATTACTGGGAATCTCTACTCCAATGAGAGGGGAGGTGTCCTGGCACTTTAATATTCTCAAGGCCAAAGGCTTTTTGTGCAGCATGGCTAAGTGCAGAGACTCAGAAGCTTTTGGTCGTAAACTTTTGGTCTGTAGTTGTTAGCTCTGGCAGCCCAAAGCCTGTGCAAGTGGCTTATGAAGGTTTAAGCGGGTTAGCTGGTGCTGATCTCTTTCCAGGCTCCATGTACCCAGTCTGGGGGTAGGAGGGCACCTTCAGAGATGTTAAGGGAGGGTCATTCCTGATCCTCCAGTGTGTGTATGATCACAGGCATGGTAGGACAAGCAGAGCTCAGAACTTGGCTGATGGAAGTGACTGACTGAAACCGAGGGACAGAAGTGAGCTGTGCAGCTTCTGCTGGGTTGATGTGGAAACAAAAGGCATGACAACCACGTGGCAGAGCAGTTGCTACTCTCACCTTTCTGTCCTCATGAAGCTGGGTCAGCTGCATGTCAAGCTGCTGTGACCTGTTTGCAGCACCCTTTCACAGTGAAACACAGGACTCCAGACTGACACCTGTGAGCTGATTCATTTTTAGTTAAGGCATGAGCCAGAAGAGATGGATGAAGCTGATAGGAAATAAACAGATAAGCTTCCCTGAGGTAACATATCTTCTTTTATAAATGCAGTTCTTGGGCTTTTTCCTGTCCAAGGCTGACTAATGACTCCAAAAAGGCACTTCTGCTGTCTATGGACAGATATGAACCTGCTCACTACATCCCTGAGCTATATGTTGTAATGTGATTTCTGAAGACCATAAAGATTAATTCCAGTGTTAGTTACATTTCATAATGAACTCTCAGAAAATACAATTTTGACATCCCTGACTTCTATGATGTATCAATTCAAAACCTCATTTGTCTTGCCTGAATTTATTGTAAGTGGTAATTTAGGAGAGACCATCTCTCTTTTTTTATCAATTGTGCTTTTATCAGTTTACCGTTATCTTTACCAATTTATCTTCTCTATTTCTGTAAGCTATGTTGAAAAGAGAAATTTTCCTCTGTAAGATAATTATATCTACAGGTTATTGTCTAGACTTTTATTTCATTTTATGTACATTAGGTCATTTGTACAGTAGGCACTTTCTGAGTTCTGAGGTTTTCTTTCAGGACTGACAGTATCAATTCCCCTGAAATTTCCACTTTTTATCTACTGAGGACTGTCTGTGGCAGCTGTATGTGGCTTATCCATCATCTGGTTTCTGGAGAGATATTTTTAATTATTTACTACAGAACATACACAAAAATTTTTGTTAAGGGGCATTTTTATTTAGGTATCTGCAAGTTTTGCTGTAAGAATTAGTCCACTTATGTCTTGCAGCTAAATATCTTCATGGATAAGGGTTAAATTTGAGAACCATTAATGCAAGAGAACTTAAACATCGAAGTCACTATTTAATATAATTATAATAGGAATGTGTTTTGTCAGTATATCATTCATTGCAAATCCCACTAAGTAAGAACTAGGAATTGCTTTAGGAACAAGGAATACTCTAACGCATTGTCCTGTATTAAATTATTAGGAGAAGGATGATATCAGTAACAAGAACCATGGATGAGTTTTCTGTTGAAAAAAATTCATTTAGAAAAAAATGGCAAATCAGACTGAAGTTTAAGTAAATAATATTGCTTTGAAAATTTTCATGGTAAACAAACACATCAGATGCATTACTGTAAATTACTTCAATATTTAGTTGTCTGTAACTGTACAGACAATACAGAAGATTTCAGAAGGATGAGCTAGTGAAATAATCCTTAAAACTATAATCAGAAGACTGCATCTTCTTTCCTTAGCATGCGCACTAATGAGAAAAAAGCATTATAGGACTGTCCAACTTAAAGTAAGGGAAAACTACTTCAGCACGTTTAATAATCCCTTTTATAATTTTGCAGCTGTCTATGATTCTTTTGGAACAGAGAAAATGAATTAACTCTAGCAAGTATTTTATTATGAAGCATTAAGTTAAACATTTTGTCACACAAGCTTTTACTGCTTGAGATTCTTTTTTCAGTCTTTCTAAAATGGGTAGAGATTACATTAACCTCTTACAGTCTATATTAAAAGAAAACTGGAAAAACCTAAGTCTTTAAAATAAATTCTTATTTTTGTACATGACTAAAGTTTGTCAAAGCAGGTTTATGGTCTTTTACCTTGAGGAAAGACAAACTATATTTTAGGATTTTTATCTTAATGTTTCGACATGAGTTGGGATTTTAACTGAATGTATATTTTCTAGAATTTATAATTTCTGAGAAAAGCAGTGTTTATCTTCTTCCCTAGCCATCTTATTTAAAGGCCTTTCTGAGATACTGACATTTGCTTTTGTCAAAGTTTTGGACTAAATTCTATATAAGACAATGGAAAAACTTCTATCGACGTTCACTTAGCTAAGTTGTCTCCATGAGTGAAGTATTCTTTAAGGATATTTTTGAGCCTCTCAGCTACATAATAAGTTCACATGTGTGGAGCTTCTCAACACATTCTTTGTTGAAGATCCTCTCTTTCAAAATGTTTGTGTAACACTTTTGAAGCAGGAGAAGATTAGTTGAAGCTAAACAAAATTTCATTTCAACAAGAAAATATCTTGAACTTGGTTCCATAGTATAAGAAGTTTGCTGTATTTTATTTCGGGTAATTATCTAAGAAGTCCAACTTTTATTATTGTAAAACTTTCATTTTCATATATTTAGAGATAATGAGGGAGGGTGAGGAAATAAATTTGGAATAGTATCCACATTTAAGATGCTTGGATTGGTTTCGGCATTGCATGAGGTAGAAACAACTTACACTATTCTCTGTGAGCATTTTGTGGTGCTTAAGTCTTACTGCCTCATTTAAAAAAAAATTCATCAGAGCTGTGTTTTGTGCCTGAGAGCCACAAGATATCCTCAAGTCTCCGCTGCAGATCTCTGACATCTGGTTTTGGTTTTGTGTTTACGGGGCTGGGAGCAGCCCCGCGGCTAACGGGAGACTTGCTGCTGTGCTCCTGTTCTCCAGGAAGGTGGATGACCCAAACTGCTCTTTGTGGCTGGAGCAAAAATGAATAGTCCAATGTGAAATTATTCAGCATAGATGGCATTCTAATAAAATTAAAATGGGTGCATAAACTACTATTAATCACAGTTAGCTGCAGCAACATACCTTGTTCAATACATACTGAGCATTAGAAGGTAGTACCAATGACAATAATATGTTCAATCATTGCAGTTTTATCATTCCTAACTGGAAATTATTCTATTCCATCCTAAAGGTAATATTGGAAAATCAGGAATAAAAATTAATTCAACTGATTTGAATTGGGTTAACTTTAAAAAAAAAAAAAACAACAAATGAACAGGCAAACTATGTGCACATTTCTCAGAACAAAAGGCATGGTGAGGTCATAGGGATGAAAAGCTTTATTAGACTTCCATTGGAACTTTTGGGCTGACATTTTGTGCAATACACAGTAGAGATATTTCAGAGGCTGTAATAGATTAAAGGTAGTCTTGCTCCTGTCTAGTGAGTAGAGTACACATACGTGTGCATTCTGCTTTATCTGCCAAGAGCCATGACAAAGCAGTTATGTTATGGTTTGAGTGAATAATATCCCTCTTGGAAACTTCTTGGTAAACAAAGTTACAACCATTATATAGACTGTAGGAAATTACTTCAGTTTAGCATTTGGCTTAATTATAGACTGTTCTAGCCATGCAGACTGTTTCAGAAACAAGTTTTGGTATAAAATGTCTAGAAGAATTTCGTTGAAAAGAATTCCTGTAAAAAGAGTACTAAATGATAAATATTTGCTTGTGGATTTCAGGCAAATTAAATGCATAAAATAAGAAGGTTTTGACCAGATATTTCAATCCAGGTATTTCAGCTGTAAAGAGAAAAGGATATTATTGCAGCTTTAATGTTTTTAATTTCTGTAAATTAAGAAGGGAGGTTCAGGCAGGAGTGGTGAGCACACTGCAACTGATCATTATATTTTAAGTTTCTTGGCTCTCAAACTTCGCATTTTCTATCTTTTTTTTTTTTTTTTTTTTTTTTTTTTTTTTTTTTTTTTTTTCCCCAAAGACCATTTGGAGTAGTTTATCAGCTTCACAGCTTGAGAAAATTTCCTGACAAAAATCTGACCAAAAATAAGTCTTATTTTTTCACTGATTTTTTTTCCTTTTGATTTTCATTTTGATTTAGAGCATGACAACTCTCTTCATTCTTCATTAATTCTTCTTACCATTTTATTTTCAAGTTCTGCCTGATGATTTTCCTCTCTACAGTTCTCATCTGTGTGCTTGAGAGAATAAAATGTTCTCATGATCTTTTTTTATGAGGAGTTGGAGAAATTCTTAAGATTCAAAGAAGAATAAAAGAAAATACGGATGTTCTGCTGCCAGAACTAGAAGTCTTGCATGGAGTATTATTTCAAGAATAAAAACTGGATGGAGGATGGTTTTGAAGGAACCTTGTGCTGGCACTGAAACATAGAAAAAAAATTTGGCTCCTGAAATTATTCAGACATACTCTAGAAAATCTTAAAACTGTTAACTCTCCCTTTCAAGAAGGCTGAAAAATTCTGAAATTACTGGAAAATGTTGGCTATTTCCAAGTCCATGTGTTCCTATTTGACAAGCCATACCACTTGGCTATGTATAAATTAGACTTCTAATGAGTTGTGGTTTGCCAATGAAATTGAAATATGTGCTGCAACTGTAAAATGCTGATGCAGAACTTCACAAGTTAATACAAAGCCAAATATCTAATTCATTGGTGTATGGTGGTTCAAGTTCAGAAGCACATGCTTCTATCCTAGTACAAATTTTATCCAGAGACCTTAATACTTTTGCAAATACTAATTTATCAATTCTTCTGTGTTGCAGAAGTAAAAAATATTCCTGTACACCAAAGGAGTATTTATAGGTCTGCTGAACCTTTACCTTTGGAATTTGAAGTACCAGAGCCAAGTCAGTATTTGAAAGCAAAGGATTAAACAGTATGTCCGAAGGCTTTCACATTTCAGTATTGTAGTCTGAAAAAATGTTTAATTTTGAGTAATAATCTTCATCATGTCAACAGTCAGCTGTCATAGCCATTGTTTAAAATGGCTGCATACTTTGGACCCAAATGTTCTTAAATTTAATTATTTAAAACCCATAAACATGAAAATTGTTATTTCTTCCTGTTAAAATTCTGTCGTTTAAAAATAATCTGGCCATATTGGTGCCATTTATAATTATTAGTATTGGCTTTAGCAGCAGTTGATACAGTGACATCTACAATCTAAATTAAACAAAACATAAAAAGTGGTTTTAAAAATCAGTTTTCAGAACTGATTTTTTTCCAAACTTTTTTTGAGGTTAACTTTTAAAAGCCAATATGATGAGCTGGAGTTAGTCACAAAATAAAGTTCAGATATCTCCTGGAAGCTGCAAATTTATTAGATTGTTTCATTGCTGCATTAAGTACTTTGGTTATAACTCCTGCTGAGTTCCAGAAATACTGAGTTCCATCTTCCTGCTTCAGCTGGGTGTTTTGCTTGTTTGGGCTTTCCTTTTATGCCATTTTCTAAACTGTGACAGCAAGTTACAGTTCCTAATTTCTGGCCTAGGCTGCCTTGTATTGCATAATGGGCACAGTGAGCATGGTAGTCATGAAGCAGTTACACACATTTCAGAATCACGAATTTAAAATGTATCTAATTCAGAACAAATCAAGCAGCATTATGGGTTACAAATATCAAGTTACTCTGGGGATTTCTGTGTATACACTGCCCAGTTTTGCTGTGTGCTGGCACTTCAGACTCAGTAAATGGACCTCACAGGGTGAAACTGCCAACATATGTTGTAAGCAGAGAATTATGTCGTGTAGTGTTAGGGCTAATAGGCTAAATTACAGATAACAGGGAATGGATCCACAGGTGGCCTTGCAATTTCTGCCACAAAGTGTAGCAGCAGCTAGTTAGAGGAGAAGCTATCACCTTACAAACCAAGATGTTAGGTATTTATTTTGTTTTGTTACCCATCCATTTCCTTGCTGTAAAAAATTAGTAAAAAATCCTAGTATATATTGCATATATTTATATATAAGGATGTACTACATTCCAAGGAAACAACCTGAACTGCTCCAAAGAGAGGAAAAGACCAAATTGTTAAAAATCCCTACAAAGATGGTGCAAGGAGTATGGGTTTGTTAATTCGATTGAGGACAAATCTTTCTGTAAAAAAGTCCCCCAAGTGGTCTGATAAACCAATGAACTTCACATTAAATGAATAAATTAATTAGACAAACTGAATTGGCATACATGAAGTTCTGCCTTGTGACTTGCCCTAGCTGTCCAGTTAAGTCTGTGCTGTGTGAAGAAATGTAGAGGAGGGACAGAAGGAGAAAATGAGGAAAAAGATGAGGGAATGAAAACAATGATTGGCAAAGGGAAGAGCTCTGTCCTGTTCTTACAGGGTTTTCTCTCCCCTCTTTCCTTCTTTCCACATGTCATAGTGATGTGGGATTGAAATCTGCCCTGAGGTTTGTGAACCAAATGCTTTCCATTTCTGTGGAGTTTGTTTACGTTAGAGTTGACTGTGGCTTCTCTTTGAGTGATTTTGTTTCTTTAAACTCAAATTCATGAAGTCCCATTGCACAGCAGAAGCTAATCATAGATCTTGGAATATGGTGGGAGGGGGGAAATACTACTTTTAGATGCAGTTGCTCGCTCCAAAGTCAGTGGGAATGCTAAAGGTATCCTAGTACAGAGAGACTGAGACTCACCTGTGCAATGGACATTGAGTGTATATAAAATCTGAAAAAACAAGAACTTTTGAGCTGCCCTCTGGGCTTGTATTAGACATTTTGAGCCAAATTGCAGCAATCCACAGTGGAGAGAAAGAAACCTGGAGGGGGAGTCAACCAGGAATGCTTTCACCTGCTTCAAGGGCCCCACAAAAAATCATATTCAGGCAGTTTCCAGTGTGAGCATCCATCCCCTGCCAATGTGTCAGGCTGGAGCCTGCACAGGTGCCCACCCTTCCCAGGGACTGCCACTCACCCTTTGCACTCACTCACCTCCTTCGTGGCACTTTTGGGCTTTATTTTTGCTCGTGTCAAGCCTTCAGTTTGAGGAGACAGGAGTCCCTACCTTGGGAGGCACGGGCAGGCTGTCATACTGCACACTTGACAGGCTTCATTTCTTACAGATTACTGACTCCCTGTTCACTGCAGTGACAAGGCACTACATGCAAGCCCAGTGGGTGTCAGGGGTTAATTTTCACTCTTTGCCAAAACCTTCCACATTATATACCATAACACAGGCAAATATACTTTGATTTTATTCTAACCTTTAATAGCAATATAATTTTTATACTTCAAAATTAGTCTTTTACCTAAAAAGCTATGAATATTTCTGTGACTGCTAATATTTTTAAATTCTGATTAAATTTTCTTTTAAAGTGTTTTGGTTTTTTTTTTTTTTTAAATTTAGGTTTTTACAAGCTCTTTAAAATTTTTAACTATTGTCTTAACTGGCATGTTTGAGCAAGGCATGCTAAAGGCTTTCACCATTAAAATAGCCCTGAATGCACCTTGAGTAGCTGTCAACAGAGCAGAGACCTGTGAAATGGATCAGACAACTGGTTCCTGTGTAAGAAGTGAATGTGTTAACTCAGCTAACATGGAAAACAAAAAAATAAGGACAGAGAAAAAGGAAGAGAAGAGGAAAGATTAAACTTATTAATTAGATTTTTTTTTTCCTTCTGTGGCAGGCAACACCTAAAGTTGGTGAAACCATTTTAAAGCATTCAGGCTGTATTCATTTGAATAAACAGAGATTTATACTGTTAATTCTGAAAGGTGATAATCATCACTCAAACCTAATGAGAAAGCATAATAATTATTCTCTCATCTGCCCCTAATAAATTTGAGGTTATTTTCATTTTGTTTTGATTATTACAACTTATTTTTGTGTTATACAAAATACATCCATCTTATCTGTAAAAATTTTTGTGACAAAGCTCTACCTCTTAGGAATTCATCTTTTCTGTATCATAATTTATTATGTTTATTCCAAGAGAGGGGAATTTGGTAATTGCAGTCACAGTTTTTGTTAAAGTCACATCTTATACTTTAACGTACAATTTTTTATTCCCATAACAAACTTCTAGCAGTAACTGAATGGAACATTTGCATTTTATGGGTATTTCAATTATCTTGAAGGAAAATTATTCAGGATTAGATGTACCTAAATTTTGATTTTTTAATCTTTAAAATGGTCACTTGGATGTTTCCAGTTGTTCCTTAGTTATTTCACAAGCTCATTTTTCAATGTTTTTTCCAGAAAAATGCTTCTTTTTATGATAGATAAAAACACTATCAGTAATCCAAATGTTAACCAAGCCTTACATTGCCTTATCAAAAAAAAAAAAAAAAAATCAATATTGGAAGCAATTACTAAGAACTGTGAGGAAAGTATTGATTTTATTACTGAGGTTATTAATTTCAAGTAGCTCATATACTTAGGAATGTTTATTTTCCTGTGTCTAAGTTATTATGACATTGTTCTAAACACCAATATGTTATGATGGTGATTTTCTAGTTTAGAAAGTGTGGAACTCATTAAAAACACATACTTTTGTTTTTAGGCTCATTTCCATTAACACATTTGTGTACAGTAGGAGAACATGAAACACAAAGTAAAATGCTGCCCTGAATCAGCTAAGAATGCATTTTTTAGTTTGAAATATAAACAAAAGTCAGGAAGAGTGGCCTGTGTTCCTACTGTTGCTGTATCCCAACCCATAGGAAAACCTATTAAATGTGTTTGTGTTTTATTTCACCTGAATGTAGAGTTTGCATGAGGTTTTAAATGGTAGTTTTAGCCCCATGCTCATTATGACATATCAGCTAATGGTGACACTTTTATTTCTGTACATCTATTAAAGATGCAGCATTTTAAATTCCATCAGCTCAGGACTTAAATTAGAGTTTGAGGTAAATGTTTTCATTTAGCTTATTGATTCTGTTCCAATTTAGGAGATTACCCCGTAGCTCTAATTCACCCAAAGAATCTCACTGGGGAAATTTTCAAAGGCACAAATAGAAGTCAGACCACTAACTTCCACTGACTGCTGAAAATTGTATTACTGCCTTCTCTCTGGGTACAGAGAAACCCAGTTCCCATTGTTCTCTTAATAGGAAAGAGCATCAATCTTTCTCAAGCAGGCTTTGAAAATGTTGATCAAAGCAGAGGAGGCCAGATGCTCACAGTTTGCTATAGATCCAGTACAGTCAGTGAATTATTTGCACCATTTGGGACACAAGCCATGTCATTGCTAAAATTATTTTAAGTTACTTAGTCTCCTAATAACAAGATTCAGCACTGGAGAATTAAGTTTTCCCTGACAAAATGGAAAACTGAAAAAGTTTTAAAAAAACCCCTGATTCATTAATACCAATGCAACTGCCTGATAAAGTTGTCCTTCAACTGAAATTTTTTCTTATTAGGCTGTGAGACATTGACCTTGATTCTTGTCCTGACGGTCAGTGGGGAAACTGCAGAAGAACTGTCCTCACATGCTTGGATGAAGATACTGAAAAGCCCTTCACTGCACTGCAGCTTGGGTTGTCAGGACCAGAAAAAGTGTAACCACTCTTGTAGGTGCTTTTAGGCATTCTGTCATAGTTCTTCTTCTCTGCCCATCTGCCAAAATAGTTTCCCTTGTTTCTGGTGCCACCCACCCTAGGAAAAATTAGCTGATTTTGTACTCCAACATCACACCCTCTTCAGCAAGCATGTGTAGAAAGCAGTTTCTTTTCTAAAATGAACAGGGTGAATACCAGGAATATTTCCATCTTCTGGGATAAACTTCATGGAGTTTTATGCACTTGGTAGGCTGGCTTCACCTTTTAGGTTTTTGAGCTAAACTGTAGCACAGGGCCAGTTTACAAAATATTGTTTATCTCATGTTATGTACTCAAATTCACCTGCTGATACAATGCCACATTCGTCTGGTTTTCTCATCATCAGTTATTCACTCTTGGTGGCACAGTTCTCAGCTCAACCACCTTTTCCTTTGCACCTCTTCCAGGCAGTTCCTCACTGCTGAGCAGGGCATGGTTAACTGGAGGTACAGAGAGAAGGAGATGAGGAATGATAAGCTGGAAAAATTATGTACTGGAAAAAAAAGGGAGTAATAAACTGAGATGGAGCATGGAGAAGTCAGAGCTCAGTGGAAAGCAAAATAAGATTTCAGTAAAGACCCATTAGAAAAAAGGAAAGACATTTTAAAAGCGTAAATAAGAAGGAAAAATGAAATGAGCTGTGTATTTGATCTTGCAATCATAAAATGTCCTGGTTTTCTGTGAATGTTTTCTTGAAACCCACTAAGATTATATTTTAAATGTGTGAGAAAAAGTAAATATAGAAATGCAAATCAGGCCTGACAGATGAGCCTAACAATCAGGTTTTTTGAAAAGCAGAAGGCCGACGACAGCTTAGCAGTTTATTTTGAGAGCTGAGTAGGATGGCACATTTTTACATTAAACAATATTCACTTTAGTTTTCTTGTGTTTATTTTTGTCTGAAGATATCCTTGTAATTCTCCACCACTCAGTAAACAGTACTACATTTGCCTGAATTAATAGGATAAATATTGCCAGTTTGTTAGAACAGATAATGATAAATGACTTGAATACATTAAATGTGTTTGGGACATATTTAATCCATAAGCTTGATGTTAAAAGCGCCAACATTATCTTATAAAATTTTACTATCAACATGATCTGGAAAGCATTCTTGCGGTAGTCTCATACAGCTTCTCATTTATGCTGACATAAAACACTGGCTGTGTTGAAATATCAGCTCACACAGAACTGTGAAGAGCTGTTAGCTGTGCAGTCACACATAAAAATGCTAAATAATCATTAAGAAGAAGGCACACTCTGGCTGCTGGTGTGGGATCACAGCAGTAAGAGACAGAGAGTCTTTAAAAGCCTGAAGTGCCATGGTTGAGGGTCCTGAGAACACTTGAGGTGTGCTCAGGGGTTTTGCTGATTTAGTGCCAGGGCTCAGAAGGCAGATTGAGATGATGCTTTCACGAAAGCTGTGCTTCCTTCACCTCCTGTGTGTTGGGATCCGGAGTCTGCTGGTACTTTCTGCTTTTAGAGAGGAATTAGCTCTGCTGCTCAGAAGCAGTTTGTGGCTGTAGAAGGAGGTGGTGCAAGGAGACTTGCTAGGCTGTGGCAGCATCAGCATCACTCAGGTACCCTGGGTCAGCTGGGGTCGGAATGCCCTGCTCTTCTGGTCCTTAGATTTTTGGCTATTTCACTTTACTTTTATTTTATTTTTTTTCCCAGTTGTGACTGTAAATGCATAAACTCTCCTGGTATGAAGGAGAAGGTGCCACCTCCAGCTCAAACAGTAGCCTTTAAGATATGTCCTCTCCTTAGGTTTTGTTCAGTTACAATGTCTGACTTGTCTAGGTTGCTTAGGAAGGATGATTCCTCTGCCCAAGTGCAAGTTTGAAGAGGTCACATAGGAACTCAGTCTGCATTTTTAACAACAAAAACAAAATATGTTCTGTATTTCATGTTCCTAGATCAGTTTGCCTTTTTTTTTATGTACTTCCTGAAGGACTTAGAACATCCTTTACAAACAAAGAGAAAAATAATATGTTATGAAATAAGAAAAAAAAAAATCTTAATTCTTGCTTTTCTCATGCTAGCTAGGCCTGTAATGGGGAATTTATTGTAAAAGTCATAATAGTTCCTGCCTTAACTTTACAGGCTTTCTCTAGTGCCTGCTCTTCTGCATCCGCATGGAAAAAATAAGTCCAGGAAAATTGAAGTCTCTGAAAAAAATAAAAATCAAAATCTGTGCTGCCTTGAGGGCATGAGAATAGATGGCAAATTGATAAGGTACATGGGTAAGAAAAACATACATTTTCCCTCAAAAAACAGATCATCTCTTTTCCAATTTTCATCAAAAGGAATTTTATTTCTTGTTAATGATACATAATTAATGATTAGATATGTGAGGCGGGTTGACCCAAACCGAGATCAGTCTACTTAAATATAACTTTAATCAAGACTAAATAATATGTATCAGAACTGCTTTCTAATTGTGCAAATCCTGCTCTGTTCATGTTTTTGTGTTTGCGTTTTTTATTAGCAGAAGCAGGTATACCTAGATGCTGTACATATACTTAAATGTTTGTGTGTATATTTGCATGAAGAACACATTTATTTTTTTCTGCCACCAAAAATGTAAAATGTGCTAGCAAAATATATCATGATATGGTTGAGAATTTAAAGGCTCTAACGTGAGGAAATTAAGAAAAAAACATATGCCCTCAGAGAAGTGATGACTTTTAAGGCTCAGTTGTGCTGGACCACAAAGTCTTTAGGGGAGAGGTAATGTTGGTTTATATGATTATACAGTGCTGTGTGCACTGCTGCTGTTCTATAAGTAAACAGAAAAAAAATAACAGGTATGTTAGAATAGTGGATTTGGCAGGTGATTTCAATTTATGCATTTGAAAATGGCTAAAAAACCCAGTCAGTTTCAGGATCTTTGTTCCACTGATGTATTAATCAGATCTGTATTACAATCAAAACAACAAAAAAAAATCTGCCAAGCTGATCTGGGAATTTGAGTGTTTCCCCAAGACTGCAGGGGTACAATGGTGTGTGGGTCTGTTCCACACACACACTGCTGAGTTATGTGTGTGTGCCCTTCACTTCACAGCATTACAGTGTTTTCATGGCAAACATTGCTGCATCTGAGTCGATCTCCCCAGAGTTTTTAGAGTTATAAGGCTTGTAAAATAAAACTTGGGTAATGTTTAGCTTTAATGAGTTCTGTAACTGTTGTCCTGCCATGCCCCAAAGTCTCTGTAAGGCTGCCTTGCAGAGGCTCCCTGAGGGCCAACAGATTGAGTTTTTCTTTTAAAAGGGGAGGCTGTTGCAGAAGTGCATCAAAGGCAGTCTAAGAACTGTATGTGGCAGCTATTTAAATAGAGTTCATACTGCAGAAATAGAGACCTGCTTTGTTTTGCAAATTTGATAAAGATGCCTTAAAATCAAGGACTTGAAAGGGCAGCTCCTTACCCTGCATAATAAGAACGGGAGGGAGCCAGAGCTGCCCTTACTCACAGGTTGAGGCAGTCCTTGGGTGACTTTGAGGACAGGATGACTCATGAACTCATGGCATGGTGCCCAGCCAGGCTCTTCCTTGTCAGTTTGTCCTCCTTAGCAATAAACCAGCACCTGACTTCCGTGGCAAAAAAGCTTTCCCAGGTCATCCATTTCCAATACAGTCAGTGGTAGGTTCTTCAGAAGTGACAGAGATGTCCCTGTGCAAGGAAGTGGCTTTGGCTTTCAGGAGTGGAGAAGGACCTCTGTGCACAAGAGGAACTGGCTTTTCAAAGAACAGCTGCTCTTCCAGGGGGAGAGGCTGTAGCTTTGATCATATCTTTGTGAATGAATGCAGAAGAAAGTTGTTTCAAACCCTCCCTGGAAGCGTGTGCCAAGATGCTGTAGAGAGCTCTGCTACCAGTTTAAAGAAGGTGATGTCTCTAACAAAGGGAGAGAGAACTTTAGGAAAAATATTCTGCCTATTATGGATAAAAAGCTCTGTGGAAGCTACATGATCCAAGGAAAGATCTGTGAAGTAAATTGTAAGTGACTTTTATCTGTGGCACACTAAATCAGAAATTAAAAGTCTGGGATATAGTGAAAGCTGAGGAGAAAAGATATTAAATATCTCTGAAGATTTGAGAGAATTATGTGTATTAAAGATAGAAGATAGATAGAACGAGTTTAACACAGACCATAAATTCATTAGATAATTTTATCTTCAAGTCATTTTGTCTGGGCTGTAGCATATAAGTCAGGAAGGCATCTAGTCTTGGTGTAATATCTTCCAGTGGTCCACTGCATCTCTGAAAAATTTGTCCACATGGTTAATTCCAGAATTAATTATATTGCTTTTGAGTAAGATTTCAAATAGCTGCGGAACTCACATGAACAGAAATTATGCAGCAGAAGCTGAAACTAGTTAAATGAGCTATAAAATACTGAATCACGTAGGAGCAGGCCACCTTTTATTTGGCTTCACACCTCTGAATGCTTAATTGGTTTGGTTTTACTTGCTATTACTCCAGTGGGGAAAGCAGTGTACTGACATTGCTTTGATGGCAGTAATTGCCCACTGCCCCGCTACCCAGAGCATGAGGCACTCTGTTGGCCAGAGTGATACAAAAGCTCTTTTGGTGATGACTTTTCCCTGTCTGATTGCATTTCATTGTGAGTGAAAATGGTCACTTGTGAGACACTGCTTTGGGCATCCCTTCACACTCCTCAGGGTATGGAGGAGCTTTTTTTGAAAGCAGCAGCTCCTTCTGCTGTGACAGGATAAATGGGGGCAACCTGTGCAAAATTGTCCATGCAAGGGTGTGTGTCCACAAAAGTACCCTCCCATTAATCTTGTAAGATAAAAAGCCATCTGGCCTGGAAATTTCCATTAACTCTGTGTAGCATTCCCTGTTAGACAAAACAACTGTGAGGCTTGAGAGCTCAGCCAACATCTGCCAAAATGCAAACTTGATGCACCAGTTTACTTTTGCACAGCCCAAGTCTTAATGCAGTTTAGATCTGGGACCAGATGAAAGGTAACAAGTACTAACTACAAGGCAGGGGATTCTTCTACGAGGCAGCTCAAATTTTTAGCTCAGATTAATTTTTTTCATTCTGGAATTTCATACTTTGCTTTGGCTTTCTTTTTCTTTGAAAATCTTTATCCTCTGTCCTTCAAGCTTCACTGTCAACTGTGAGATTGCAAAGCCTTTTGGTTTCGGTGCTCAAAGCTGCAGCTGTCCTTTGAAAAGTCCATTTTTCTGCATTCACAGTTAACTACCCCATTCTACATTACTGCTCATGTGCTCCTAAAGGGCTGTCTTAAACTGAGGGTGGGGTTTTTTTTTTTTCTTTGTATTTTGGTGCAGTGAGCAATTTGGTACATTCAGGTGTCTTACATAACCAGCAACACGATGAGTCATCTTTAGGTAGTGACCACTGACTGAACTGGCACGAGTTCAGATAGTGAAAAATGTGCAGTTAGGAAGTGTTTTAAAAAACCACAATCTGAACCCCTCAGCCATTTCTTCTCACACTATATGTTACCATAGGAATTATTTTTGCTCTGGGGCAAAGGCCCAACAGCATATATAGGAGTGATGCTCAATTGTTCTTCAGCCCATAGGTGTGACTCCTGTCAAATAAAATTATCACAAAAAACCCAAAGTTTTTCGTTGGGAAACCCCACTGAGACAAGGATGTGTTGACTCCCCCAGGACTGGGTCCATTATGTGGAAATCACCCTCTTCTGGTCATGTCTCCAGAGGGAACAGCCACCTGGACCTGCTGGGGTCACAGCAAAACTGAAGGCTGCTTGTAATGTGTGACATGCAGGAGATTTGGCAGATCACAGGTTTTTTATATTCTATGCCATAAATACTTTGCTTTTGGTACAGAATGAAACTCGCCCGAATTGAAATAAGAGCACATCACTCTTCCTAATCTTTCCAACTGGTCCAAAGTAAAAGAGTTTTAAAGGGTTTGTGGATAACTACTTTAATAGCCATTGAAACTTTCTGGTGATCATCTGAGGCCTGCCAGCTCTCTGTGAGAAAATTCTTCCTGCCCTCTTTTGGAATATTCCTATCACTGACATGAAAATGTCTAGAAATTAGTTTCTTCAGCTGGTCACCTCCTAACTTCTTGTTGTGCATTATTTCAATCAAACTAATCATTTTGAGTTCAAATTTCACATAGAGCAGTAGTTGTGAACATTACAAATTAATAGATGCATTTTTTAAATGGAAATAACTTATTTTGTCTCCCCTGCCCTGGTAATTGAAATTGTATCCAGAAAATGTACTCCAGTACTTTATTCAAAAAAAAGCCCTCAGTTCTGCAGCTCAGTTACATCCATACACAATGGGCAGCATGCAATGTGTGAGGCAGAAGATCAGCTTGGAGAATCCTATTCCACTCCTGTTCTGTGACAAACCTAAGTTTCTCTGTACAATTTTAAGCATTCCTGAGGCTGATGCTTATGGTGATGAAGAGCTAGAAATTTTGCATTTGCTTTTATTGGATATAAATGTAGACCTCATGCAGACTAAAGCCCTCTGTCGCCATGAAGGGAAAGCCCTCTGGTCTTCTGGTAGTGATTTTCAGCTCTCAGGATAAAGCTTTTCTGGGTGATCCCAGAAAAGGGTGAAAGGGATAGAAGAAAATTTGTGTTCTAGTTTTTCCTTGAGATTGTTTCAACGACCATGGGGAAGTTTGTGATCTGGCTGCCTGGTACTGACAGATCCAGGGTTAAATCTCTTCCAACAGCGCTGCTGCAAGCGCTGGAATCTGCTTGCACTGGGTGCTGGGTGCCCCGAGGCTGCTGGGCTGCAGGGGGAAGGTTTGTTAGATAACACAGATTCTATACACAATTCCTCAGAGCTTCTCTTACCACAGATGAACTGCTCCATTTATGCAGCATCTGCTGACAGAAAGCTGTGTGGGAGGTGGTATTGTTTGTGTTATTTTCCCTAGAAATAGAAGATACTTGTGCTGAATAAGAGGCAGAGTTATCGCACAGCTTAGAAAAAAAAGTTTCTTTTTTTAAGCATTTATTTTTTGTCTTGGATATGTTATTTTTGCCCTTGCCCCCCACCCTCTGTGGGTAAGGGGGGAAGCTTGACAAACTGTGTTTTTGTGCCCATTGATAAACGTAATGAGATTTGAGTGTCAACATTAAAATGTTCCGTGTCATCAGCTCTGTGAAACTGCAGTGAAATATGGAAGCGAGGGAGAAAAAAACTCAGTTTTCAGCCTGGCTGTGTCCCCTGCTAGGGTGCTGTGGGGAATGTTGATAAACACTGGGAAGGGCTGAGAGGTGGCAGAGGCAGGTGAGGAGCCGGTGGCTTCTGAGGGACCAGAGAAAGCTGCCACTGCATCTCCTCCTGCATCTGAGTGCCAGAGGCTCCTTGTTAGGGGAAGCCTTTACAACTCTTCTGTTTTTGCATTCCCTGGATAAAGGAAATAAGCGATGCAATGGAAATTTTTAATAAACATTTCTAGTAGGAATAGTGTTTTACATCTCACTCTGCCTCTGCCGAGTAAGTGCTGTTAGCTCCAATTGTTCATTCCTAAGGAAAGTCTTCTCTAATTCATCTCTAGCAGTACTCCAGGTAGAGGTGATTTATTTTTTTTGTTACCTGGCATGGCTGTGCTGTCACTGCTGCTGCTGCTTGGGCTAATAGACATAAATGCTGCCGTGGACGTCGCGCCTAGAATAAAAGCGGGGTCAAGGTGGAGAGGTGAAAAGAATCGTGAGTAACCCGGGCTTTTCCTTCTCTTCTTCTCAGCTCTCTGTTTGAAGAAATCTGTTAGGCCTCATTTCGCTGTGTAATTCTTCCTCTCCATGAGGCTGTTTTCTAATAGCAGCCTTAAGGCCATGTAATTTAAGTATTTAAATATGCATGTGGAAAGTACGGGCCACACCTTCAGTGCGCTCCACACATCTGCAGTACAGTCCTGTGTGGCACTGCAAGCTCCCCGATTAATCAGCCTGTGCTGATTAACTCCTCTCTTTCCAGGGACTTGGGACACATCCAGGCTGTGCCTTCTCTATTTGTAGTCTGAGCATTTTGCATGCTATTTCAGATGTTGGCTTTGATAAAAGCAGCAAATCTCACCAGTCTGCAGTTTGTGTGAAAGAACCTTGTAACCCCAGTGATTATAAAAGATAATTTCATGAATAAAAATGCATAACTGCACTTTAAAATCTGCAGATTTAGGTAAGGGGACGTAAGGTAGAATTGCAGCTTGTGAAGGGTTTATCAATGCTGTGCTTAAAAAGAGAAAAGAGCATTTACTATTAGAAAAGGAAAGTAGATGAGTCATCATAATATTTGGGAGTGAGACTTCCTACTGCATACACAACTGCTTGATTGAAATAACCAGATGATTATTTCTATTTAAAGGGCAACTCAGTTCTCACTGACATTATTCCTTATTCCTGTCCAGCTATTTATAAACAAAAATGTCCATGATGGGCAGCATAATATTATCATTATGCGGGTAAATTTTTGCTGTGGTTTTGTTTGGGGTTTTTTTTGGGTTTGTTTTTTTTTTTTTTTTTTTTTAGAAACACTTAGATTACTGAAAAAGAGAAGGAGTATTGAAAATGGAATGGAGGTTTTCTGTTTAATTCAGCGAAATACGATGTGGTTGCTTGGAAAACCTATGTGATGGAAGTCCTCAAAATAAGCAGAACTTGGAGGGGTGGCTGTTGGTATCCTTGTAATGAATATTATTTTGTCAGCCCTGTTATCTGGAAGCTGATCTGCACTTGAGCAATATTTTTTTTTTCCTAAAGTATGAATATACATATAAATAAATTTGCTGCTTCTCTCAGTCCCCTTATCAGCAGCATTAAGGAAAAGCTTGATGGACTCAGTGGAAGTGAGAACTGCCTTGTCCACTCACAGGCACTTTACATCTAAAGCACACACTGCCCAAACTAGCAGGGCACAAATGTGTGCATAAGTGGGGCACAAAAAAAGCAGTCTACAGTTTATAAATATTGGAACATATGAACTAATTATGACTAAAATAGCCCTTAAATGTAATGGTCGTGGAAACTGAGGCACAACTGAAATATGTTGATTGAAATTTTTCGACAATATGTTTCTGGCTGAGTAAAAAGGTCATCCAAAATAAGTATCTATATGATGTCTGTATCTTTTATGAAAAAAATCCTATTCCCAGGGTAAAAATATTGCATATTCAGTTTTCATCAACTGGCCTTCAGGTGTTTGAAAATTTCTGATTCTGAGCATTCAGTCTGATGTTTTGTCTATGAAGGATTGAAATAGATGGTGACATAGATATTAATGTCTTACAAAAGCATTAATAAAGTTAATCAGTTTTTTATGGTGTTTAGCTATGATAGGTAAATTATGCAAACATTCAGAAATTTAAGACCACCACCTGTTCAGAAACTGTTTTGCTACTACAATAGTTCATTTAATGTCACCTGTATTAGCTATTAGACCTTATTGATTCAAATTATTTGCTTTCTTCTCTCAGAACAGAGTGCTCTCAAGCCAGCACATTGCTAGTATTTGATTAAAGGAAAACTAAGTTGTAAATTCATTGTTATAGCACCTTGATATTGTGTCACTTAAGTCCTTAGAGAGATCAGTTGTTGAACATGCTAAAAGTTATGAATCTGAATCAGGTCTCCTTGAAATTAAGATGTTTAGAATAGACTTTAGTGTTTCTTTTATTTAAATTTTAACAGCAGTCTCTCTAAGAACCAGAGAGATTTTACAGGAATGCCACTCATTGTGCACGATTTGGCTTTGCTATTCATGATGTCAAAATTTCTCTAGTAGTGGGGTGCAGATATCATGCAGAGCTGGATGCTCTGAGCAGTAGAGAACTCATTTCTGAGAGGAAAAATGTTGTGAAATCATAGTTGATAGATTACTTGTTGATTGCTATTAATGCTGCATACTAGCCTTTTGGTTGACAAAGTACTTGAAGGGGTTCTCTTGCCGGGTCATTTTCGCACATTGTTGTTAAAATTCTAATGAAAAATATTCTGGAAAGTCTTGTGATTGTGTAATATGTGCTTCTATTTAATTGGGTTACACTTAAATTCCATAATCAAAACCAAAAGGTATGACATTAAATGACAGGGGACATTGCTGGTTTCTGCATCTCAACAAATTTTCACTGAAGTATTCAGAGGCAGCAGTTTAGCAATGCTTTAAAAGTATTCCATATTTACAATATAGAGAGATGTCAAAACATTTTTGCTCCAAGTGAGCAAAATAGAAGACAGAATAACTTTTGTAGTTCTTTAGGTTCTCTGTGATGCTTCTCCAAAAAAGATCATGGTATATTAAGGGGCATAAGAAGTTTACCAGAAAAACTTTCATGATCCAATTTTAGTCATTCTTCTCAAGGTCCAGTGAGGGCCAAAATAAAACTTCATTTTTTTGGCTGGCATTTGCTTTATCTGAGCTTACACCTCATCAGATGAAGTTTTGTTCTTCAGTTTTCTATAGGGGACCTTGGAACTGGGAAATCTGCAACCTGCAGCTCAAATGAGTGAAGTCGGGAGAATGGAGAGAAATTATAATTTCTGACAAAAAACTGCAACCAAAAATAATGTGGAAGGAAAATAAGGGGATTTATTCCCATATGAATCTGTACTTATCATTATAACAGCATTTGGGTAGGGTCAGGGATGAGGGGGAGCAGCATGTATCTTGGATGCAATATTAAACTATTAAAATATATAAAAAAAACCAGTGCTTAATTGTTTATTCAGTGATGTCTTCTGAAGTTGTTACTTTTTTTTGTATCCACGTCATGTTTAAGAAATCCAACAATTATTTTTTTGAATGCCTGTACTGTATGATTTACATGCCTATGATTGTTGGAAATTATACAAAGAAATCTCATTGTTTGATACCAAAATGCCAGTGTATTAAGACTGTCTAACTATCTCTCAGAAAACAGAATTACAGAGCAATACCTTGGTTATTATTAACTGCTATATACTGCAAATACTATTTACATTGAAGACTGTAGAGCATATTTTCTGACATTTATAACTTTGTATCTTTTTGCCTGTACTATGTGTAATTTTACTTTTTAGGAAAACTTAATCAAAATTGCTTAGTCTGTAAATAAATTCTCTTTCATTTTATAGGGAATAAAATCATAAATTTCTGGGCAGGATTTGGATGTCATGTGTAAAGGTCAGAATTTAAAGTTGTCCCAGAGTGAAGAGCTGCAGCAGATATGTGTCTTTCATATTGCTGGTAGAAACAGAATTATGATATTTTAAGATTATACAGGGCATTAGAACCATTTTTTCTACCATACAGTTCATTTTGCATTTCAGACAAAGAACTTAGGATCAGCATAATTGTCTTATTGATTGTAGTTGGCACTAGAAATATCAAATGCCATAGTCATTCTTTAACCATTGTTATTATTAGGAATGCCACAAATATATCACTGGTAAAGAAGAATGAAACCTGTTCTTGATGATTCTTTGTTGAAATAGACATATATAGATATATATGCATACATATGTACGTGTGGGCACATAAAATCTACTTTACTCTGTTAAAAGCTGCAGCTGTCTTCTGTGTTGGTGCTAAAAACCTGTCAGCAGCATATCAGTCATTACTCAGTGAGTCTCAATCCTGTGTTTTCTAGGTAGAAGGAATATGCTGAAATTGTTAACTTTTTTTTGCTAAATGTGTCATACTGCTGTTCGTTGATTGGTTGATATGTTGTGAATTTCTTATGGTATTTGATACTCATTATTTTTACCTGTCCTCCATGGAAAAAAAACCCCACAGCCCTAATATTGTCATAAAGCAAAATCTGGCTGTTTCTTTCCAAGTTTCCTCAGACTCAGTGTGATTTAGACAAGTTGAAGTGTATTTGGGTTAAATATTGCAAGTTATTCCATGGTTTATACTCGACCATCAAATAAATACATCTTTCAAAATGTTTTGGTAAAAAGGAAAAGGATTCTGACATGTGGCTTTACCTGTTTGGATCCTTTTAAAAAAAGTGGATTTAACTGGAATGTTGCTGCCTCAAGTGAAAATATGCTTGAAAAGAAAAGGATCAAACCAGTACCAAAAGAGATTAGGAGGTCTCAGGTGACACTGCCCAGGGACATCACTGCCTGTGTGCCCATCTCTCCACGTGGCAGAGACCACTGGGATTCCCAGAGAAATACCTGCTGGAAGCACATCACCAACAGGAGATTAATTTCTCTGCTGAGATGAATTATCTTGATCTGATGACAAAAAAAAAATGGTAAGATATATTGCTAAAAATAATTTCTTTTCAAGAAACCAGCAAGTTCCTTATCTTACAGAAGAGAGTAAAATGTTTTTTCTTCTTGGACAGCTAGAGTGGTCTTTGATGTTCAAATTTGCTCTTTATTACAGTATTTAACCCTGACATGTACCAAATAATTTAACTGCGAGTTTGCATATTATCATTTTGCACTAGAGGCTTCTTTGGAAGCTTTAAACAGAACAGAAAATCAAAACCATTTAGTGATCTTTGGTGTCAAAGTGTAACCAGAAAGGTTTAACCAGCTTTTCCTAACCTTGAGGCCACTTTCAAAGTACTTTTTTTTTCCTTTTAGGTAGCTATATTTCTTACAAGTAATCTTGCTTCACACAACAGAGGAAAGTGTTTTATAGTGGTCATTTTCATGTCAAGTAACTCAGTATCCAAAAAGAACTATGAACAGAAAAGATAGTTGCCCTCAGATGCTGGAACCTTCTCTTCTCCTTAAGTAGATGTGGCTGATAAGAAACTTAGAGGAATGGTGAAAATAGACATTAAGAAAAGGAGGACAGATATTTTCTACAGGAGAAAAAGAAGAGAGAATTGGAAGCAAACAAAAAGGTGACACTTAAATAGCTGAAGGCTGAAGGAAAGTAAAGAAAAGGGAAAAGATAAGAAGGAGAAAAGAAGAGAATCTGGAAGTGCATAAAAAAACCTATTTCTGCAGTTAACATTTAACTAATTTGCAGTTTCTCATGCAAACTACTTAGTCGATGGTATTGAGTGTCCCACTTCCATCAAACTGTGTGCAGCATGTGGGAAATGGCCTCTTATGTCAAGAAATAAATTCATTTGGAACTTTATTTGTCTAAGAATAAAATGAACTATTTTATTTTAAAATTGCTTCAGTAAGATTTTACAGTCAAAACTGAAGTAGATGGCATTGATTCATAAAAGCATGAAGATTTTGGAGTGATTAAAATTTGGAATATTTAGCGCCCCAGAACTTCTGACTTTTAATAAATTTGACTGGAATTGAATTGAATTTCAGTGTGCAGTGTAGCATATGATAGATAGGCAGTGAAGCTGCTCTGAGATTATATCTCTGCAACACACTCCACAATTTCAAGGGGTCCCTTGAATGATTTTGAAGCACTTACTTGAAGAGAAGAAAGCATAATTTCTCCTCTTTAGTCTATTTTTCTGCAAAATTATTTGATTATAATTTTTTAGAAACTTTATATTTCATTTCTTCTTTCTGAAGAACAGCAAAAAAAAGTGTTCTTTTTATGGTTTAGTTATGTTGACAGATAATTGCCCATTTCCCTTTGCAGACCTTCCTGTACCATTTTTTAAAGCCAGTCTGTATATGTTCTCCTTTAAATATGTTTGCTGATAATTTACTTTAAATCGCTTTGTAGTTGACTCATAAAACTTTATATGTATTTCTTACCACCTAAAAGAGTAACTTTATCCTTTTTTATTCTTAACACTTTATTTTAGCTACGATCTAAGGACAATGTAAGAGCTAACACAATTCCCTATGTGAACTCTACTAAAATCCTCAGGACTGCATTTCCTTATTTAGTCTTATCTCAGATGCTCAGGTTCACCAATAATTAATCTCTCTCCGGCTCTTTGCTTGGAGATATATGGAATCATGAGGCACAAGTACTCAATGAGGAACTTGAGGACCACCCAGTACCTAGATAAGCAGATTATGGTGCTCCAATTCTTGGCTTTCCTGCCAAGAGCACTAGTATTAGCTGCAAACATCTAAAACCATGATTAAGAACTCTTAGGAAACAGAAAAGAGAAGCTCCCTCTTTTTCCTCTTAGTGTAATCATAAAGCCTTGTACATGCATTCAGCTCCTCCATTTTCAGGCTCTTTCCCAGCTCAAGAAATACTGAAACAGGCACTGCTTACCTCCAGGGCTGAGAGCTGTGACTGGGACACTTTTTGTGTCCCACTGCTGGTGAAAGCCCAGGCAGTGACCTGCAATGGGAGCCACAGGTGCACTGCTTACGTGTAGCAGCAAAATGTTTCAGAATCACAGCAATTTATCCATTTCCTTTTTCTCTTCAAGGGGTACTTTCCTTTTGATGCCTGTCCTCTCTTCATGTGAATCTGGAATCTCACTGTTAGCCTGCTTCCCCACATCCAGCAAAAGGAAAGGAGACTCTTAATTGTTCCATATCCACCAAGGGAATAGCAACTGGGACTAGAGCAATGCTGTATTATCTGGGCATGTACTTGGGGGTACCTTTATCCCTTCACCTCATGCATTAATTTCCCTTCTGCCTTTCCCTTGTGATCTCTACCACACCATTTTCTGGTTCCCCAGTTGTCATCTTTTAAAGCTTTTCCAAGCTTTTCTAATCTGTTCCATCTCTTCCAGTACCTTTTGTGGGTGTTGCCAACCCACGTGGCAGAGAGCCCTGGGGCAGTCAGCATTCCCATGAAAACAAGCAACCTGGTACTGCTGTGATCAAGTTTCTAGTCTATCCTTGGGATTCTACTTCAAGAACTGGGGTCTTGACTGTAACACCAGGGTTACTGTATGGGGTAAAGTACCTGTAGAATTCCAGCAGGATGGAAACTTTCGGCTGGAGGCAGAAGTATTGAAAAATTTGACTGCTGCTGAAAAAAATCAAGCTAGAACAAAGTGGGAGGTTAGGGTTGCTTGTATTGGCTGAGAGAGATATTTTAGCCAAAATACAATTAATTCCTTTTAATTTTGGGGTATTATTTTACAAAAGTCTTGATTCCAGTATCATGAGTTGACCATAAGTGGGCCTAGGGGGAGTTATTTTGTTTACATGGATTTTGTAGATGAAGATGGTTGCCAATACCTGTCTCAAAGCTTCAAGAGTGAGGCAGGCATCAGAATGCATTGGCACCCTCTTGACAAAAGGTCCTTTATTTTTGCTTATATTATTTATTTAAGTATATTCTTCCAGAAAATAAGTATAGATTTAGCTGTTAATTCTTTTTATTTTTATAGGTAATGAATATCTTTCTGATGTGCCACTTGTAAATTTTTAAAAATGAACAGTTGCCTGGTTCATCGCGTCCCGCTTCAGGTCTGCCCCCCAGTGAAATTATTGCTTTCATGATGACATGATGCTGGACTGCTGATGTTGTAAATGTGTCTCTGCTGTAACAGATGAAAGAAAATAATTCCTTATGGCAATATAAGAATACTCATAGAACTATATATTTATATGTGAGGGATTAATGAAGATACCACAGTCGAGTCCAGATAATGTGTATGCATTTCTTTTTAGAAACAGAATTCAGTGTCAGCCATGAGGTATTTCTGCATTGTAAAAGGATTCATATAGGAAAAATAGTAAAACAAAATAATAAACGCAAAACTTTCTCTATATAGAGCATCTCCAGGGTAATATGTATTTTATCTTTCCTGGGCAATATTTGGATTTTTGTGTTAGACTATAAAATCACCAAATCAAACTCTTCCAGAAGTGGAACTGGTTGATAATGTTTCATTTCTTTCTTTCACTATTCCAAAACTACAGGAGAGCAAGCTCAAGGTAAACAACTGTTGGTACAAATACTGAAGAAGGGTTGGTGACCTTAAGTTTATTTTCTAAATATTTGTTCAGTGGCCCCACCAGTGATGTGACTTGCTTGGTTTTTTTGCAAACACTCATTTAAACTGGGCTTCTCCACAAACAATTAAGGAATGGCTGTTTTTTCTATAATTACCCATATTTGCATTCTTGTGAGCAATAAATGACAAGTATTTCAACTGTTCTCACTATCTTTAAAAGTTTGCCATCCAAATGTGAACTGAAAACCTGTAGAATGTTAGTTCAGTTGCGTGCTAGTTGCATGCTACCTAAAGAAACTCTCTACAGATATGAATGAATATGGATTTTACAACACATATGCAGTCTCCAGAAGTGTACGGTCTGTATTTACAAGCAATCTATTTATAAAAGTCAGGATTGCATCTTAGATAATAAAGAGTGCATGAGATAATTTATTTGGCATCACCAGGGTTACTTGGTACTGTGATACAACATCATGTGTCATTTCTGTGATGCAAACTGACTAAGGCAAAATGCTTTTTATCCTTTGTAATATGGCTTTTGTCCTGCAGAGTCTTTGGTGAGTTAGTGTCTTTTTACTCAAAACTGAGTATTATATAAGACAGAAACAAAACCACATACTTGAGTGGAGATAAGCACTGAGAAGTCACAACATAGTAAAAGTCTATATTTGAGTAATAAGCCTGAAAAATACTTGAATCATAAAAATTTAATCATGAGTATGCTGTCTGGTAAATCTTACAGTGAAACATCTGCCTGTGATGACTTGAGCTGAAAACTGTAGCTGTTACAAATACATTTATTTGCTGTTCTTTTACATGTGTTCAGAATCAATCAGTTTGCCACTGTCAATTATACTGCCTTTTATCAAGGTTTTTGTGTGTTTCAGCCTACCCAAGGGGCTGAACTGTCACACTGGGAAATTACTCCTGTGGAATGTTTCCTCTGACATATTGCAGTCCAGAAAATGGACTTGCTTTTCTTGCCTCCATTTTTATTTGCACTTTCTCCCTAACAGGCTTTGCTGAAAGGAGCTAACTCGTGGAGGTCTCCACCTCTTTCTTGCCTTCATCCCTAGTCTCCTAGAACAAACCTTGACTCTCCCAGGGTGCACAGAGAAGTCCCTTCATGTTTTGGGGCTACTTGGGGTACGTTCGGCTGGTGCAGGGTGAGGAGACGTGGGGATTCTTTGGAATCAGTGAGAAGGACACATCTCCCAACTGCTGGGATTCTAATTCTAATTCTATGTGAATTAGAACTGAGAAGGCTTTGAGAATTTACCTAAATCCTTAGTTATGGAACCCTTTTTTTCTCAGAGAGATTTCAGCAACAGAAACACAACACACTACAGAAAAAGTAGGGTATTTAATGAGAAACAGATGGGGCCTGTGTACTGTTAATGGAGAAAGACTACTGTTTTGTGTAAAGAGAAACCAACACATAACATTAGGAATAAAAACAGAGTAGGTTACAGGGCATTGTAACAAGATGCTAATTTTATGCTTGTTGTTTAAGATATTACTTAAAATGAGTTTTTAACTTACTCTGTCCACTATAAAGTGTCTGTGTATGTCTTCGTTAAAAAAAAACAAACCCCAAAACCCAAAGACATTAATAAATATTTATTCCAATTATTTTTGCTCTTTCTAGTTCTTTCAATAAAATTTTACAAATATACTCTTTTTCTTTCTTAATACCAATTATTCCTTTCCAACAATATCCAGAGACAATATTTTTCTCACAATCAGTTTCTGGTTGCTTTAACATATGTTGGTGTGATTTGTTAATGCTCAGGTACCAATAAAGATTTTTTTTTTCCATTTGTGTGTGTGTTTAGCAACACAAGAATTTACTACTTGTTCCATTGAAAATAAACTCTCACTGACTTAACTTTTCTTTTTTCTTGAGATCACTGGGAATATAACAGTTTTACATGCCAGCTTCTGATGGGTTTATATCCAATATTAGATTTAAAAATCACATGGCCCTGAACAGCAGTGTTTGTTTTTTTAGCAAAGCCTGCTTAGTTTCATATAACACTACGACATTAATGTCTTCTTTTTAATGACTGTAAACATTTTAGTTTTCATTTTATATGCAGCACCTTTAAGCTTTAATTGGACATCTGATAGTCTGTGTACATAAGCACCTCCCAGATAATATGGAAATTGTAGACTGAGAAGCAATGATGCTATTGTGCTGGGGGATGCAGACTTGAGCCTGTTTTGTCAGATTGTCTCCCAGGAGTGTCTGCTGTATTTCAGAAACCCTTTTCCATATGAACTGTTTGAGAAATATGAAAATGACGAGGCAGGTGCCAAAGCAAATCTTTGACATGGGTTATATCTCACTCAGATTAGAAAGTTCACACCTCTTTTTTTTTAATCTTAAATATTAAAGTCTCAAACTATGAGTCAGGTAAGGTTAGATCTGTGAATTTTGATGTTTGTTCAACATATTGTCGTATTGTGTAAAGTATTGTCTATCATTCTGCTGCTGTAGATGCCTTGGTCTATACCATATTTATTTTGAGGGATTCATTCTGTGTCTAGAGAACAGCAAAAGCAGTTGATTTGTTTCCTGACACATTCTTTGAGAAGTTCTCCCTCTTTATCTCTGCAGCTGCAGCACCTTCTGCTCTGTGAAAATGTGTTCCCTCAGAATGAACCAATTTTCCTTTATTAACTCATTGTCATTACTTAATTTAAGCATAGGAATCATCAATGGTCACCTAACATTGGCAATTTGAAGAGTTAGTTCATCCTGGGATTCAGCTTCCTTTTGTGATAGTATTTTATTGAAAGCATTTAGTTTCTGAAGTAGCTCCAGCCCAGGAAATATAACACAGCCACCTTGCAGGAACTGTAGTGTCTAAAGATGTTAATTGATCCCTTTTCTTCATGCCCCTGCCAGGTACTGTAAATAATTCTGTGTTTGTTGCCTTTACTTCATGGCTTAATCCAACAATAGACAAAATGCGTGTGAGAATTTGCAGAAGCCACACAGGAAATTAGTAGCCTTACAGATTCTTGTCATGAGATTCTTGCTCATGAGAACATGGTGTTGCTAAAAAAAAAAAGATGGATTGATATGTCAGTATAGAGTGCAAAGTCTATATATGGGTATCCCCTGTACGTGTTCTTGGCCCTCGATGTATTTTATGACAATCACTGACAGTGTTGCCATATGTTATGAGCAGCTAGGGAAATAGGGGCAATCCATAAATATCTGGGCATATGTGGGCTTTTGAGGACATTGCAGCAGAGGTAGAAAGCAAATGTAACTCTGGATTAGCTCAAGCACTTCTTTATTAATACAACTTCTTTAGCACAGTTTCTGGTGATAGTTCTGCATAATTTTCTGTGTATATACAGCAGCATGTTGTCTCCTACAGTGCAAGAAGGCTTTTCAGTATCTAATTCTTCTCACAATGACAGCAACTCATGAGGAACAGATCAGCAAGAAAATAAAAATTTAAGTTATAATTTCAGGACTTAAGCAGCTTTGCAAAAACTACAGCAACTTTTTCGCAATGAAGGAATATGTGTTTTCTCTTGGTTACAGAAGAATCAAATGATTTAACATTTTGTTTGGAGTCCAAGAGACCAGATGTATAAGTCAATTAAGGTAGTAACTAAATAAGGGTGGTGTTTCTGTAAAGGCTGAATTTAGCCTCGCTATCCAAAGCTTCTCAGCAGTGAGTTTCCGCTGCAGGAGCCAGCAAGGGGAGCTGAGGGAAATTAAGCTCATTAGGGTAAAATTTGCCTTTGGACCACTCATTGTGCAACAACATTTATTTACATCTGCTATGGGCCTGGGGTCCTCAGTGAGACAGAAAATGTCCTAGGAGCCAAGAATGTATCTAGGAATACATAAATCCAAAGCAGCCAGGAAAAGGGTTCTCAGACACAGAGAAAACATGCAATAAAGTGTGTTTCTTAGGGAACTGAATGCTTACAGTCAGATCAATCTCACTGACGTGACCTTGAAGAATGCAGTTACACAATAATGTACTGAAACCACCTTAGAAATTCTGAGTCTCTGTGCTCTTATAAAAAGTCCTGGTTTTCATTTAAGTGATATTACTCACTAAGCAAGAATAAGGTATTACCAAACAATAAATCAGGCTTAAGATTACACACAGCAGTCTCCATCATGTATATAGAGAAGTAAATATTTTATAAAGCAGATTCTGGTGGTAAGTAGTCTGCCAAGTAGAACCTGCTTAATGGTTGAGTAATTGATTAACAAAAGGAATGAATTCTTTTGTGACAGAGCTGGAAAACAAACTTATAGTACTTGTAGAGCGTGCACAGCAGCATATATGTCTCACATATACCAGAAGCATTCACTCAGTACTTGGATAATTGTTACTTTCTCTAGAGAGAAGTCGTAAGCTATAAACCCAGTATGACTAAATGAGACTCTGGAATAAAAAGCAGCAGAAAGCAGCTTCTCATTAGTTGGTTAGAGAAGATCTGAATATGTATGCTTTCAAACATGTAAGTGTCAGGATTAAACCTGTCCAGTTTAGCAAAAGTTAGAAAAATATAAATAAAGTATTAATACATCTGCAGGAAATTTTGAGATGTGATATCAGATGTGGTATGTGCATCTGTCTGTTTTTCTCAGCAGGTTTCATAGTTTATTTGGGTTTTCTTGGTATTACTTTCAACTGAGATTCAGCAGTTAAAGCTGCTTTAAGCAATAGCTTAAAATGCCTTTGGTCCTATTTAGCAAAAAACACCTCCTTAACATCTCCAGTTTAGTCAGTCTGAGCCCAGCTTTGCCTGATGTGACCCTTAATTCTACCATTTCCTTGGAGTGAAATGTTATAGGTAGTCACTTGAGAATTTTGAAGACAAGTAGAGCCCAAAAGCCCAAACCCCTCATATGTATACACACAGCACCAGCCTGGCAGTGTGTTCCTGATTATTTGTAGAGCTCTCAGAAAATATGTTGTATTCTTACAGGCATGGTATTTCAAATCCAAATGTCAGTGCCTGGCAGCTGAGTTACACCTATTTCAGGAGGTTAGCATTTGGAGCAAAACTATGAATTCCTAAGGAACACAATGAAGCTGCCAAGTACAATGAATGTGATTTCATGTTCAGATACTCAAAAGGCTGCTAATGTAATTGTTGATGAGGGCTCTCAGAAAATGCCAGGATTCAGATTGAATTCCAGAATTTGGTTTGTATTTGCATTATCCAGCTGCCTTTGATCATACAACTCTTTTTCTGCTCTGTGAATTTTCATAAAGACGTGTTCAAGCTCTTTGCTTGCAACTGTGTGTTACTACAGTACTACAGCACAGCAGTTATAGACACAGTCTCAGCAGTCCTGAAGAGGGGGGAATATTTATAAAACAAGCTTTAATTAGATTTCTTTTTAAATGTATTCTTTTCTCAATCCCTTGTGTCAGTTTCAATGCCTGAAAAAAATCACTGTGGCTCGTTCTATACAATTTCTCTGTGATTAAAAAACTTTTTCAAACTTTTTGCACTTCTTAGATCCTTTCTCACCTTGTGCTCCAGCATCTGAAAGAAACCTATGGTAACTCAAGTGTTTTTACCCATTCAGAAAAATGCAAATACCTAATATCTACAGTTCACTTGGGCAGCCAAATTATCCCTGCACCCTCACACAGCACATTCTTCAGATGTAATTTCCAAGTTCAGAGAAAGAATCACATCTTCACAGAATAATAGAAATATTTAGGTTGGAAAGGACCCTGCAGATCATTTAGTCTAGCTGTATTTTCTGTATTTAGTGGACAAATTCCATATTTTCAAACAGGAACAGAACCAGTAGCTTCCAGAGCTGAATGGACACAAGTACTTGTTGAAATCTATGGCCATGGGAGATTTTATCTTCCAGACTACACCTGCTCCAATTATTCAAAGGAAACATACTTGTGTGCTTACTAGCACAGAAAAAATAATTCTTTCATTCAAATGGAATAAGGCCATTTTTGCTTAATTAAAACTACTCACTTTTGTGTGGGATGGCACCATGGAAAAATATCAAGATCTCAGTGGTGAAAGTTCTCAAAAAGTTATTAGTTCTTGGAAATAAAAGGCACTAAAAGGGAACAGTTATGCAATTTTGCCAGGTTGCAATTTTGGTTGGTATCAGTAGTATTCATGCATTTCTGGTAACTAACAAATTCATTTAAGAGTTATAAAATTGCAGATATGAGACTGAAAGGAGAATCAAGAACTACGTAAAGAATATTTGTTAACAACTGCACGATTGTTGAAATAATATGCTATAGAATAGAAAGGCACTTTTATTTCAATGAGACACTTTGATTACTGTGAAAAAGTTTGTTTTCATTTTTGTCCTCAGCCTCAGTAGTTTGAGTTTATAGTAAAATGCATATATAAAAGTCAAACAAGTTTTTAAATCTCAAACAGCAAGTAAGAAAACATTTCATCTAGGACTTTAACCATTCCAGCTACATAACTGTCAGCTGCAATTATTTTTCTGGTCAGCTGAAATCAACTTACAGGTGCAAAATTGGCTTAATTTGCCAAAAAATGTGTGCATAGGTTATAAGTCTGAACCTCAGAAGGATGCTCAAAATGTAGAAAAGCTCCATTTGTACATTAGTTCTTTAAATGTTGTTCTTCATGTGTAGTATAAAGTTTCAGTGTAAGTCTCACTTTGCACAAAATACTTGTTTAGACAGTTGCATTTTAACATGTGAGAGAAAAAGTCTTCCAGGTTCCTGCTGCAGGAAACAGCTCACTGTGTTCTCATTTCATGGGAATGCCAGTGGTACGTTTAGTAGGATGAGTATCAGAAGGTACTGATCTTAAACCAGGAACTGTCCTTTTTAAAGGTGTTGTTTATGCAACAGGATTCATATGATCATCAAACCACAAAGAGAGGTGATGGGGAAGAGAATGGTTCAGGAATTTTCAGACTTGGGGGTAGTCAGTTGTCTTTAAAGGTTCTGGGTTCTAAATGAGTGGAGAGTTTGTGCACACTTTATGAATGAGAATGAAAGATTGTTGTTAAAGTAGACAAGGGTTTTGATTCACAGCTATGAATTATCTCCAGTCCATCTATGGAGAGAAATAAGTGTAAGAACATGCTCAGTCTGAAGTAATAAATCCCTGCTTGTTGCACTCAAGACTTGCATGTGATTTCAATAACTATAATCTATATCATCACAGATCTTTAAATTACTTTTACTGTCAAGAGTTCGACAGGCAAATGTGTTGTCAGGTGCCATTTAAAGTAAGGAGAGTGGCTGTCTCTCAGAAACATAACCATTTCTGGGCTAAGGCTGCTGTATGAGATGACAAATAGCACAGTAGATGAAGTGTACTCCAAGCTACAGAGTGAAAAGAGGCCCCTTCCTCAGCTGGCAGGAATGAATTTAATGATGAGATTGATTTATACCAGTTGTGGAGCTGTCGCACTGTGAGAGAAGAGTGGCAGTAGAGGCAGCAGCCCATCAGTAGCCTGGTCTTGCAGAGTTAAAGACTTTAGAATGATGTGGGAGCTGAAGGTAAGTGTTACAGAACTGTTTGGTAAAACAGAGGCATATCTTACTTTTGTTATGAAAATGCCATGTGTTTATTTTTGGCTTGGTGGTTTTCACTATTAATTTTCCAGTCTGGGATTGGTTTGGTCTTGGGCAGATTTTTTTTTTTTTTTAAATATATTATAGCCCTAGTGGTGATGAATAGCTGGTGGAAATTTGTAATCCAGCCTGGAGAGATTACTGCTGAACTGCACTGGGAAACAGATGAAACAATCTGAGAAGGAGGAAATCTTAATGTGTGGCCCCTTGCAGGGACAGGGAGATGAAAACAGTGAAGTGGGAACAGGTTGCCCAGGTAGTTTTCTCTTAGGAAATAATAGCATTGTTTTAGCCTTGAGTTGGTAGCTTAAATTGCCATGGGTGGACAAAGCTAAAATAACTTCTCTTATTCATTGTTGGTCTTTAATCCTTTTCTCTGTGTCGTTCAAACTTCTGTGGTTAAAGTTTGCCTCGAGGACTGGTTTTGGTTGGTTAACTGGTTGTTTTGGGGTTTTTTTACTGCTACCTTACTTTGGTTGCAGGGCTCTAGGTGTGGTGAGGCTTAACACAGTGCATGCAGTGTATCTAGTTCTGATCTTATCAACCTAGAGCCAAAACTTTTGTTGTTACTGAGTCCAGAATTTCAAAGTGAGTCTTTACAAAGCTTTCCCCACTGAGATTTGTGACAACAGTATCTAGCAGACTTTGAGTCTTGTTGATCTCACTGAAGTGATTAAGGTAGCGGAAAGGCAAAACAACCCTTTTGATTACAAGAGTTTGGGGTACACCTGATGTTTTTAACATCTATGAGATAAAACTGGGGCCCTCTCATCTAAATAAGTTACATACAGTTCAGTGAAGAGCAGTCAAAGTTGTAGCTTGCCTTTAATCTTAAGTTGGGTAAATCATAATTGCATTTAACTTCATTGTCTGTAGTGTCTTCCTAATCATTTTTACATGCTGTATAAATGCTACGAAGAGTTGTGCTAAAATTTCTTTAAGGATAATGCATGGTGTATTAGGTTGCTCATGTTGGGAAGCTGTGGGAACAGCAGTCCTCACTGTACTGGAAAATCCTCCATTATCCTTCCTACAAAAACATGTATAAAAGTTCAACGGGGTGGTTTCACAAAACTGCTGTTTTTCCAGGTTTGTTATTTTCCAGCTGAAAGCATCATGTTTGCAATAATTGTTTTGGGTGTGAAATTTTACATTAAGATATCTAAGGATCTCTTTAGCAATTACCTCTTCTAACAGCAATTTAGGATTACCTGCTGGTGTATTCTATGTTGTTTTCTTTAGCTTGTTTTTCATGTTGAGATCTGCTGTCTCAAAAAGCATCTCCAATTAGTCATCAGAGTTTTGTGAAGCATGAGATTGACCTTCCTACTTCTGAGGGGCACTTACTCATGACGAAGCCTTCATTCTTTGTGTCTTTCTGCTTGTCATGATACTGAATCCTCTGCAGTCCTGTGTTTGGAATCTAGGTTGTTCTGCAAGGTGTGTGGCACAGTTACCACCTGGCTTACTGGTGTTTTGGGGTTTTTTTTGTTTTATTTTGTTTTGTGGTTGTTTCTTTTTTTTCTCAGTGCTGTAGTAGTCTCTTTGCATGCAATGATGGCTTTGCAGCACACGTGTTTAACTGAGGGTTTGGGCACTGGAATTCCAACTTAAGGCTCTTAAACCATCTTGCAAAGCAAATCACAGTATTCCTACAGGGAACGGTGCCCTTTAATTCTTACATATCTTAAACACTGTCAGAACCTTCTCCCTGGCTATGTCTAAGTCTCTAACAACCTTCTCTGACGAGTATTCACGCCTGCGAAAAGTCTTTACTGAACCTAAGTATTTGGTGCTCCTGCTCTCTGGCATTAGCTCACCTGTGGGAGCACAGGTTCCTTGGTTTAAAGTAAATAAAGTTAGACTTGCTACTCATAACACTGGGAAATATTTCTAGTTTTGCCTCACGTAAAAGGGGCGATGAGTGCTGTTTACATATTCTGCATCCCGCTGGTTGCTTTAAGATCGCTTTTGTTGCTTTGTCTTTTTATCCCATTTTTATCCCATTAGCAATGTAATTAACTCTCTTGAAGAGCTTCATCTGGTTCAGGGAGGGAATCTCCTTCCCCTGATGATAATGGTCGGCAGCGTTTACCTTGTTTTGCATTTGAAAGGATCTCTTTTGGAAACAGTCTGTGAAAGACCTCTGTGCAAATCACCTGTTTAAAGATCTCTTGGCTCAGGCAAACAAGCTCTAGGAAGCTGTAAATCAAACATCAAGGCCCAGATCTCTGCTACAGCATGAATATTACTAAGTTTTTAAGTTAGTTTTGTGGAACCTGAAACTAAAGCGACCAGGTATTTCTGCAGCAGATAGCATCACTGAGCTGTTCAAAGGGGAAACTGAGAGCTGTGGAGATATGGCTGTTGTGGAGATAGATAAGGACAGTGTGAGAACGTACCTGAGACTTGGCTTGAATGAGGGAAATGCAGCAAAGGAAGTTGCTAGGGGATTGTGGTTTTTAATCCACCTGGAAAAGTAGGCCAGGCTATCCTGAGATGTTACCTGGTTTATGGCAAGGGTGAAAGTATGTGAAATAGTACCTGAAATCTTTGGACAGGCTTTAACAAAAGCAGTGCAACTCAACTATAACAATACTGAGCTTAATCTCCATTTTATTTGAGCAGGATTCACAGTTAAATTCTATTTATAGCTGCTGCAGAAGCTGTTAAGAGAATAAAGGCAGCACTTTTTAAGGTAACATGATCTCTGATGCTGCACCTTTCTTTCACAAGACTTCAATTTGCTTTCCCTAATGCTGAATGCCAAGTGAACTCCTTGGGTGTTAAAGACCCTTTCTGATGAGCTGTGATGAAGAGCAAGATCTCAGGTTCCTTAGGTGCTCCCCTTGCACTTTCTGGTTGGTATAAGCACTGGAAATGAAGGATTAGAGTAGGAATGTAGGCTTGGGGGATTGTGCTTCATCTCGCCCTTTCAGTCACTCTGGCTAAGATTCATGGGTACAAGACAGGTCTGGGACACACGGTCAAGGAGCTGAATCTTGCTGGGAACTCCTTTGAGCAAGGATCTGTGAATGTAAACTTTTGCATCCTGTGAGCATGAGTGTTGCATTCTTGCAGCTGTAACATTGAGGTTATTTTCAGGGAAACTGGAATAAGCAATTCATGCAATAATATTTGAAGATTTAGATTTTAGCTGTGATATAAACAAATTATTCATTTCCTTATGCCTGGCTTGTAACAATAAGAATGTAATGATGATATCAAGACAGCTTCAACTAGACTATATGTCTTCTTCCCCACACATCTCTATTTTCAGCAGCTCACTGTTTCCTCTGTGATTAAACTTGACTTCAAGTGAAGATACAGTGCTGGCAAACACTGGAAAGCTGTGGAAGTTGGGCTCCCTGCTCCTTAGTGTTATTGCAGAAAACCAACCACTGGAACATGAGCTCACCACACGAAATTTCTCAGTTTTCCTTTTGTCTTTTCCAGACAGCTGAGTAATTGCCTGCACTCTTAGGTACAGAGCCTTGTGAATGATTGTCTTGTTACTTGCCTGACAGATGCTAAACCTGCTATAAATTAAGTTGTCTACTTGTTTTATCAGGCGAGTGGGGCTGCATTAGTCAGTATTTGAGCTAACTGAGAAATAGGGGGAATGATGTGGAATGTTCACTGGAACATGATCCAAAAGCTTGGTCCTGCAAGTCTTCAGGGACTTGGTTGGTTTTGGTTGGGTTTTATTTGCCCCTGATGATTTTGAGTGAAAGTAGATGCAGCTCAAGTGGTAAAATCATCCCAGATTTCTCTCTATCGTTGCTCACTAGATGGGAAGCCAAGGGAGCACCATGAAGGATGTGCCTTTTTGCAGATTCCAGCACTGCTCTTTGCTGATTCAAGGCAGGTTATAGTCCAGAGCTGCTGGCTAAGCTTGGGGACACTGGGTCAAGACACTGTTCTCTGTTAGCATGGCCACCTCTGGCAGGTATTTTCTCGCATGCACGAGCCTGTCTCCCTGGCTTTGATAGTATCATTGAATAACCATGGGAGTTCCTAATCAGAGCAGAGGCTGGATGCATCTGAATTGATGATTTTCAAATTGCTCTTTGAAGTCTTCAAGTTACAGAACAAAAACCACTGGCTAAATGCTGTGAACCTTTCTCTTACAATAATATTGTGGAGTTGAGAACTTGATATATTTGAATCACAACTGTGATGTCCTGTTTGTCTACCAAACGGTTGCATTCTGCAGGAGGCACTGGTTAGACTTCATCAGGAAACTATTTTTGTGCTTTGGCTGTTTCCTCGAGTGTGTTGTTTTTTACCAAGCGCGTCATTTTCCTTTCCACAGCAGAACCTTCTGGAAAGGAGCAAAAGCTTGAGGGGGGGAAAGGGAGGGCAAGCTTTTGTCATTTTAAGTTTCTCACAGATAGCTCAGGGTAGCAAAACAATGAATGTTTCATTATTACCACAATAGATTAAAACATCTGCAATAAATAATGCTGATGGCTATTTGTGATGGCATGAAGTATTGTTTTTGTTCTCTTTTATAAAATTACAGCTCATTAACTGTCATAAAGCAAAGATACCATAAATAAAACAACTAGTAGTGTTTCATTTCCCAGAAATGTGAAAGCCTGCTGTTTGAGAACTTTGAAAAGTTTGTTTTCACAGCTGGAACAGTCAAGTATTGGAATATATTGGGGTCTGTCACTTGTTGCCAGAGAAATTGTTAAAATTTAGACAATTTTGTTTGTCCTCTTCACAAAGTTAATACTGCTCTAATTTTCCACCTTATCATGAAATATTTTTTATTTAGGCCACAGAGCACCTGTATTGACCAGCAAGTCTGCGTGTGTATATATGTATATATACAAATTTAAATATTTATATGTAATTTATATGTAAACATATGTATTTAAATGCAGAAGAAATCATAGAGGAGTTATTTCCAAAAAAGCAATCAGGAAACTTAGTCTAACTTTCTCTATGCTACAAACCATGGAGTAGTTGTCCAGATATCCCCACACTGAACCCCACAGCTCGTGTTTATAGTGGTGTTTTAGGAAAAGGCCTAATCTTAACTGCTACTTGTTTATAATAATCCAATCGGTCCTTCATCAGAGATCACCTCATCTCACCCGAGATCACAGCAGGTTTATGTGCTCTCAGTTTTCAAGCTGTGAGAATAGACTTGCAGAGGCTCACTTACCTCACAGGTGTACAATGATATAACTTTCAGATTTGTTTCCAATTTATTTGCCATGGGAGGGCTTCTACAGGAAAACAAGTCTGTTTGAAAAGTGGAATGACTAGAAACGTACCTCATTGTCTCAAGCTCTGAATGACAGTTCAGATTTCCAGACCCAGATTTTCTCCTGTTCATCCTGGGTTTTCTGACAGATAGAACCATGTGGTAGTCACTAGGAATGTTTTGTCACTGGCCAGGATGTGAGCCACGTTCATGCTGGAGCTGTGGACTGCACGCATGCTGTGTCTTCTTGTGGGACACTTCAGCCCACAGCTGTGCTCTGCACAATAGAAAAAACCTTCTCTGGATTTAACGTTTCTCCACATTAGGGCTAAATTTGTATTTTGGCTATGGCAGTCTGTATTTTGAAACACTTTGTTCCTGAGGCAATTTAGGATTAGATTAAAAAAACTTGTCTGGCAGCCTGAGACAAAGTGCTCAGTTGTCTGTGCAGTGCAGTCCTCCAATTCAAGGTCCAGAAGACATCAGGTGACAACCAGGGCCTGTGATGGGTTTTTAATTTTGGGGTTTTGGTGGAGTAGAGGATGGTGAGAGAGAGAGGAAATTTTTCAATTATAATTTATTTATTTACTGAATGCATGAAAGTATATTCTTCTGCTGCCAGAAGCAGTTGCACTGTAGAATTCCATTCCAAAGGAGACTTTGGAGGCTGGAAATTAGCAGGAGCCCAAACAGGTTCTGAAAACAGTATCTTTAGCACTTCACAGAAGGAGGGAAAGAAACAAAGCCCTGAGAACATTTAATAAAACATTACTCTGGCTAACTAAGTACATCTAGAGCTCATCATCATGTATGGATACTGGTAATTCAGGGGAAGTTTCAGTTCTGTATTGAAGTGTAGAAAGTTTCTTGGACACCTGTCTAAAAGGGGGTACTTGATTCTTTGATCTAATTTACTGGTCAATCCTCATTTTATTATTTACTCTTTTTTTTTTTTTTTTTTTTTTTTTTTTTTTTTTTTTTTTTTTTTTTTTTGAGACCATGCTAATGGTCTCAAAAACAGAAACATTCTCTAAATTAATTTGGCATTAAATCCATCTTGCTGCTAAGGTGCTCCTATGGGTCTGGGAAGCTGCAGGTATTGCTTTTTCTTGATAAATAATAAGCCCAAAGTGCCCTAAAGAATGGGGAAGCTCAACTGATAGATGCAGGCTGTCTGTACTTGCTTCTGCTAATGATGGTGATAATCCCTAGAAATTACACTTCAGGATGTGCTGCAGGAATATTGACCCCCATTTCCCTTCCTCTGGGGCACTGCTTTGATTTTTGGAAATGTGGGAAAACTCTTCTGATGCTCTTTTAAAAGCGAGGCTAAATTCCAGCTTCTACCATCCAAGCAGAACTGAGCCCACCCAATTGGTGACATTAAGCTTGGTAGGATTTTCTTCTGGTTTTTTTTGGATAAATTAGTAGTATGTCCCAAACTTTTTATGCCTCGTGCTTAAAGTGCATTTCTGGATGAGGAGTTCAATGCAGCTTTCACAAAGAAAAGATTATAGTGTGCTTTGAAGTAGACATTTTGACTAAACATTTCACCTTTAAATTTTAGGGAGTAAAGGCTGGAATAACAGATGGTGGTCTATATTTTCAGCAACACACAGCTATGTTTCTGAAAAATGCAGTCTAGTATATGAAGAAATGCATGTGGGGAATCACAGAGGAGGGTGTAACTTTTGGAGGGTTTGTGTGTAAGGGTTTTTATCCTCCTTGTTCCTTTGAAATAGTTGACTTCTTTCAGACTTGGGCACAAATTCTGACTGTTCTGACCACATCCATCAGCTGTCAATACCCACAAAGAGACAGTAAAAGCACAATACACAGAAAAAATAAATCTGTGTGTTGGAAATATAAGCTGCTCCAAGTGGATGTTTCTGCGTCAGTGCTGTGCAGCCCAGCTTTAGGCAGCAGTCCTGGCTAGAGCCATGGAAGGAGCCTAATCCCACTGGAACTGGTCTGAGCAGGGACTTCTCAGCTACTTCTACATCCCCAGTGATTCAGCTGTTCAGCACTAGCCAAGACATTTCTGCACACAGATCAATAAGATATGGTGCAGTGCAGATGTTCTTTTCTGTATGAAACTTGGCAAGACCGTGTAGAGTAGATTTTAGTGGTCTGAAACGTCTGAACAAAAAGATCATCTCTTGCTTCAGCAGCACCTCTGCCTTGTTAATTTTACAGACTATAAGTCTGTATCCACTTTCTTCCATAATTCAGCACTGGAGCTGTGATCATTACAATTGCTGATTATCACTGATGAACAACTTGCAACACTGCATTAAACTGTTCACCAATTTGTAAACCTAAACAGCCCTTTGCATTTCATTCCAGAACGGCTGTGAAATATGGAAGGAAAGTTCCTCCAAGAATTTTATCCTTAAATAGCTTGTCACTGCAGTGCAGAACATGTGAATCCAAGGAGAAATTTTAGGTGTCTGTGCTGGTGTGATACACAACAATCCCAGCGGACCACAACTTAATTTACACCCTGTAATGTGCTAGACAACGTGCCCAAATCTGGCACATCCTGGCACTGAACCTTCTACCTGTGCTTAATCCCAACTATTCTGGAGGGTTTTTTTATCTCCTATCATGCCAGATAGGAAGGGAGTAATCTCCAAGGGAACACTTGTTCCTACCCAAGCAGTCGAAGTGACATCTGTGTGCATGACATGCAAAGGCAGCAGTTCGTGTTTGCTGCAGAATCTGAGTGCTCGCGACTAATTGCAGCTGAGGTTGGCTGAGGACACGCGATAGAGGGAGACTATTTTGCATCATAAGGCTGTCGGATTCTTCTTTTATTCATGTGCTATCTCTCAAAAACATTCTGTGTGACACTCGGGAGAAACCTGCAGGGAAATCGTGTGGGAGGCAAGAATGTGTTTTCATACAAATATACATAATAAAAGTACGATTCAGCACAGCAAGGATAAGATGCCTAAAGACACGGGGCTCAGAAAATATAAATGGCCTTTCCTGAGCCTCTAGCTTACACCTTAACAATCCTGGGATGTCCTTAAAACTGAGGCTAACAGAATAACTTGGGGTTTCTTGGGTGGGGAGTGTTAAGTGCCTAGTGACGATCGAGTATCTGGAATGATTTGCAAATCAGCTCTTTGTGATATGTACAGGATACTGCTGATGGTAGTGCTTCTAATTACTACCGAGTCACAAATGCAGAGTAACAAACAAAGCGACCTGAAATGCCAGGAGGAAAGAATTTTCTCAGTGGCCTACAGGTGGCAGACCAATATAACAGATGAGTGATATGCTTGAAGCCTGTTCCTCTGAATATTAGAGACATAGAACACCCTATTTATTCAGGTTTTCATGGAGAAAGAAGTTTTAACTTGGTCACTATAAAATGCAACTACTTTTGCACTTCCACTACTTCAGAATGTTCAAGATTTTTCATTTTGTGCTCTAAACTGTGTTCAAAATTGAGTCCAAAACTCTTAAGGGGAAGTGTTTTAAGTGTTTTTGGACTTGCCCAAAGAGTTCAATAACACTTAAATAATTGAGTCCAAATTCTCAAAGTTTAACATGCACAGAGGACAATTAGGTTTGCTTATATGTAGTCCACGTCTTCAAATTACTCAACTTTCTTCAGAAAGTTGCAATTGTTTTTGCTGACATCTTATACATATTTGTATGAATATAGATTAGCTTTTTTCCTGCAGAAGACAGCAATAGATAAAACTTTTGGTTGACTTTTTTGGATCATTTAATAAAAAACTAAAATTCCTTCAGAAGCTTTTGGTCTGGAAGGGAGGAAAAATCATAGACACAGTAGAGCTTTTGTTTTCTCTTCCTCTTGAGCACTGAGTTTTAGTAGATGATTTGATACTCTTCTGCGTCTTTAGCTCATAAAAGAACTAATTCCAGAAGGGGAAACAAAATAGCAGCAAGCCTTTTTCTTCACTTGGAGAAAAAGAAGTTATTGGGAGGGTAAAAAATATGAAAATGTGACTTTTACCAGTCTTCTTGTTCAATGAATATCTAACAAAAAAGACATCTTAAATGCTGTACTATTTCAAGTGTTTTGTATTTGTTATATAAAACATTATTAAAAAGGAGTTGGGGAAAAAGAAAAGCTGTTGCAGGTCATACCCTTTCCATATTGTTTGTAAAATGGCTAATGGCTCAAAAATCAAACTTGCTGTACTCCACTGTTTTTGTCTGCTTTTCTTTATGACTGTAGATTGAAATAGGCACATTTAAAATATTGTGAAGTATGGAAGTGATTACAACCTGCCGCTTAAGGCACAGCTCAGGAAATTGAAGAACAGGGGCTTAAAAGCAGTCCCCAAACAATGGGCTTAACAGACTTTCTCACAAAATGCTTCGACAACTTTTTTTTTTTAAACCAGAAAATACTCAGTTTCAACCAAGGGACTGGAAAATATTTTGCTATATTCTCGAACTGTTTTCTATTATGGAAATCAAACAAGCTTTCACGACGGATTACTCTTCAGGCAAGGAGAAAGGAATGCTGGTGGAGGCCGCACACAGGTCTGTGGTCTGGGCTCTGCCCTACTGTTGTAGCTGAGCCTTTCTGAGCTGTCTTCTAATCCACAAGTGTTATTCTGGCAGTTAAAAACCTAGTGAAGCAAAAACTCCTAAATCTGTTCATTTGCGCAATATATATTTAATACACAAAGTGGCAGGAGAATGGTACGTGGTCTTTCTGAGCTGCCCTTGTGTTATGAAACCATGACAGAGTGGAGTCGTGATCTGCCCTGGCATTCTCTACATTATCTGTCATGCATATGTAGGAGTGGGAAAAGAATAAATTTCCCTGTGTATTAACTTCAAATGTATTGGGAGAGGATCTGGTTGCATGTCTGCCACAAAGATGAAATGTGGAAGTGGCTGCAAAGATTGCTGCTTTACTTTGCCATCTATGAATGTAAGAGCCTTGCTCTCTCTGCTATAATATACATGTTACTTGAAGAAAACTGTTTTGAAAATCTGCCTGTACTGGAAATCCACATAAGAATGCTGAAGGGGTGTCTGAGAACAATGATGCTGCATCCCTAATATCAGGGTGACAAGTGCCTGGCTGCTGGCTAGGTTGCTTTTTGTTGGTTTCTTTTCTTTTTCTTCCCCCCCTCCCCCCCCCCTTTAAAAACTGGAAATTATATGCAATTGGAAGAAAAGGAAGGGAGATAATCTTGCTTTGAAAATGGCTTCTGTCATGACACTAAGCTTTGCAGTCTCCTGAGGTTTCTCAAACACCAAAGCAGCAAACGAGACTAAGTAATTAAATGCGAAAACTGATGAAATAAGTTCTGTGAGTCTTTGCTGGTTCCTGGGAAGGGGCTTCTGAATCAATGCTGAGGTGATGAACTGGCATCATTCAAAGTGAACAGCATACTGAAACACTTTGTTTTAATGAGTCTGCAGCCTGTAACTTCCAGCCTCAGAACTGAGAATTCAGGTGGCTAAAATGGGACTTGTATTTTCTAAAAGTGTGAGAGGAGACAGAGGTTCTGACCCATTTTCTTTCTTCTTCAGACTGCAGAGGCTCTGCTTTGTGTGCCGTATGCCAGCACAGAGTATCCTTATAGCAACAACTGTGTAGCCAGAGTTGCTTTGAAAGGTAATACTTACAATGTGCTTTCTGTATAATGTGACCTAGCAGTTACGAAACAGGAGGTTAGTGAAGATTATAGGAGCAGCTGTCTGCTTTATGCCACTCCCACGCATTCCCCGAGCCAAACTTGGAGGACCTAACAAAGCGAGGCATATTGCAGCCAAAATCTTTTCTTTGTACACATCCATGTATACATAAAGAAGTCAAAATAGATTCAGCAGTAGTGAATCATACTTCTTTATAGTTTGCTCTGACTAGATTACCATGACTCCAATATCCTTCTTTTGCAAGCAAAAATATGTGCTGCTGCCTTTTTCAAGCTACTCTGGGGAGACATTTCCTCAGGCATCTATCCAGAGAGAAAGAGAAATTGAACCAGCATCAGTTCTGTTATTTCTCTACAAAAAAATCATTCTTTTAGAGTGCAGGGAAAGTGTAAAGCAGTTTCTTTCTCTTCTTTTTGTGTCTTTGATTTTATTTCTGTTTTATAAAAGTATGAGCTCTGAGCCTGCAGTTTACTACACCCATATGGACAGCTGCACCTGCAAGGAGCCATGCTGGCTTCAGTGAGGCACCATGTGGGCACAGCAATCTGCCCACCCGTAAGCTGTAAATCTCAGAATGAGGAATTTAACTTGTTTATGTAGTGTTCTTGAAGGAGTAAGGCACTGGAAAGTGCCTGTAGGGTGTCAGCAGGTGCCATATGCCTTTTCCCACACAATCTTGCCCCAAGGCACAGCATTCCTGACCTGTAAACACCCTCCCTGTGCATGTGGTGTGAAAGCTGATGACCATCCACGGGTCCGGTGCTTGCGCGGAGATGAGGTCAAAACAAGTCTTGCTGTGCTTACTCCAGTTTGTAGCTGGTGTTATGCTGATAAAAGGCAAAAGGATGGACAGCAATTTCCAAATTTTGTTCTGTTTAAATTTAACTTTATTGATATCTGTTGGTATTTTCTTAGTCGTGTTTTTTGTTATTCTTATTGAAGTTCAGATTTTGTCTGAATGTGCAGTTTGGAGGAAAAGTTGCTATTTACAGCACAATAAAAACTAAAGATACTGAGCCATAAAGGCAAAGAATCACTGCTAATGCACCTTGCAAGAGAACACAAGAAAATGCATCCACCTGTTCTAACCAGGCTTTCAGACTCATCTGTCTTTCATCCATCTTATCTGAGAGTCACAGGTCTGGCTTGCTTGGGTACCACCATCAGAGGAGGCTGTACCCAAACAGCAGCTGTTTCTGCTTTCATTCAGGCCTCACACATGCAGAAGAGTAGTCCTGCCTTCTGCCTCACCTCTCTCCTCCCAAGAATCTAACTTGCATCAAAAATTTTGCAACATTCTTTTCTGTGTACACCTTACCATCATTCTCCCTCCAGGTTATCATCATTCTGTCTTGACTGCATGTCAGCTAGCTCTGCTTCAAAATGATTTTTCTTTTTTTCTTATTATTTATTTTTTGACTATACAGGTACTAAAACAATTATGTGCAAATGGAACATGGGGCCAAAGCAACTGTTGTAAGTTTTTCATGTACCTGAGATCCACTATGTTTTTGTCTCAGACTTGTCTCAGATTTGTTTCACTATTTAATCAGGATTGAAAACTGCTCTCTGTTAATAATCAAGGGTATCAAAGAGGGCTGTATCAAGTTTCTGTGTTTTGAGAAGACTGCAAATCATTTTCAGGAGGTGGGTAATTAAATACCTAGTCTTCTGTGTCGTTTTCAACTGAAATTTCACAAGGGACTGTTTATCTGAAGATGTGAAGGAGATAAAAGTGTCAGTAGTCTGTATTACATAGACTTTGGGTTTGCAAAGGCAGACTTCTTGTCATGAAAGAGTTAACAACTGTGCAGAAGCCTGTGTTAGATTTTTTTCAGTCAAGCAGCCCTGAGATTGACCAAAATGCTTTCGAACACTAACAGATCAAGTTTTATTACAACATAAACTAGACCATTTAACTATTTAAATAACTCAAAAGACTGGAATGTCCTTGGTGAGACAGAATAAAAACACCAAAGGTTCAACAACAGCGTGGTGTCTGTGCAGAATGTGCCTGTCCTTGGCTCTGCTAGGAGCTGGCCGTGCTCCCCACCCCAGTACAGCAGGAGGGTGGACACACTGCCCACTTCCCTCAGCAGTTGTCCTGCTGCTTCCTGGAGCAGCCAACTGCAAGCTGTGTTTTGTATTTTGGTCTTGAATAGTGACTTACTGTTACAACCTTTAGGCACTAAATTCTACTTTGTTCTCCTCACAGGGATATTCAAAGAAACTCTGACAAGGCTCTGGTACTGTAATTTTGAAGAACAGTATGTGCATGACTATAGTTGAGCAATTCCTTTGATGCTTCCCAATTATCCTGTAATATGCCTGTGATTTAATTTCCATTAAATGTCACTAGCAGATTAATCTCTCTTAAAATGCTGAACAGGCAAACAAATTACTGCCTTATTATCAAGTAATTTTAGCATGGGTTGAGCAGAACCTAAAGCAAGTTGATCTTGTTCTAAATCAAGGATACAACCTGATAGGCAGGTTTATATATAAGGGGCTGAGAACTTAAATATTTGTCTTTTTTTTTTTGCAACTGTGCATTGTTTCTTGTCTGAATAAATAATTATCCTCTGTATCTGACGGGAGAATAGAAGATCACACATTGTGTGAAGGATTACCATGATGTATGCAGTAGGCATTTCTTTTTTAAACAGGCTTTTTTTGAGTCCTGTTTGACTTTCAGTTTTTCTCCAAAGCTGACTTGGATAAGCTCAGTTATACCCAGCTTGGATGACTGTGGATTTTTACCATGTGACCCTGTATGTCTCAGTCACACTAGAATATCCTGGTTAAATCTTTTTCCATAGATTTATATGCAGTGGTGTTTGGGTTTTTTCATTCTTGCTGGTTTTTTTTAGTCAAAATGCTGAAGACTTTGTTAGAACAGGGGAATATAGGAACATACTGGTAAATTGTCTTGATATGTATTTTCCAAAGTGCAAGAGTGCACTCCAACAAAACCAATTGTGACATCTTGAAGTAGCACTACTTTTGTGTAACAACTGCCATAAAAGGGTGTTTTTCATGGGCATCTGTAAAACAGCCTAGAGTATGCACAGAAATTTTCTTGTTTCTGTTTGGCTCTTGCTGGTTTCCATTGAGAGTTCTCTTATAGCTCTCTATTCAGTTCTACTTGAACTTTGTATGATGCTTCAAGGAAAATGAAGCAGTTATGATCTTTGCCTAAGTAAAATTCCTTCCTATTTTTAAAATCGTACTTCTATGGTTTAAAATGTTGTGTTATAGTCAGTATTATAAATTCTATATTATTCAACTTTTTACTTGATGTTATTCTTTTCAAGGGCAGTGGGCTTATCAAAGGGATGCTACTGGAGTGATAAGCATAATAACAGATGTAATGTTTCCTTTGTTTAAAATCAGTGCTCTGGGAAAGAGTAGAAGCTGTGATATGAAAAACTGCTGAACTCCATACCCCAGAAGGAACCAAGGCCTCTTTTATCATAGGGTCAGATCACATTTAGCAGTGGCAGACTTTGATACTTAAACCACTGGAGTCTTGTTCACAGTCACCTTGCTGCACTTCAGTTAAAAACATTTATACTCTAATTTCTGTACCAGATGGAGGTAGTCTATATACACATGGTAGAAAAGAGGGCAAAATGAAGTCTTGTGCTTCCATCAGTCCTCACAGAAATAACTCCAACAGCAGAGATAGACTGGGATTTGGGAACCTGTCTTGGAACTCCCCATCAGTCCATGGTGACGGTTGATGTGCAAAATAAAGAATAAGGATTCTAAGGAATGGCTCTGATGGTCTTCCACGTGGTGCTGGTAATGGGGATTTTTGCATTGCAGGACAATAAATCACATCACATGGGATTGCATGTCACATTACTGCCTTTCTTTCAAATATTATATAGTATGGAAGATATTTATTATATCACAGAACAGGATTTAATGTGCCTGAATTCCTTGTTCCTAGCACTAAAAATTATTTGCAGGACTACCATAGTATATATGAGACACTGCTGCAATTCATATTACTGTGGAAAGTACGACCAGAGACCTGAGGTGCCAACTCCTGCTCGTACATCACCCTTGGCTTTAATCACTGACTTCAGCCTTGCTTTTTTTGTTTTTGGAGTAGAGTTAGGAGTTTGTATGTTCTCTATGCCCCACGTGGTGCAGGTCCTGCAGCTCACAACAGGAGGCTGGGCTGCTCAAGGTTCAGGAGGTCATTCCACTCGAGGAAGTGCTCGTGCTTAATGGCCACTAAGGGCAGGACTCATCTTTTTCAAAGCAGTTGGAGGGAAGCTCTCTAGGACACCATTAGAGTTGTTTCCCTCCTGATTACAGAGGGAACCCAGAAGCACCATCTTCATAAGCTTTTGCAAAGAGCTCTGGTTCATGTCCACCAAAGGAGAAAAAAACAGCTTTTGTTTTCGGCTTTTAATCTCAAGTGAATTAGGCTTTTGATCTTATAATCATGTACAGTGAGGGAAACACAGTTTTTCTTGTACCTTGCCAAAGTTCTCCAGGGTTTTTTTAACTTTAACTAATTGTTTCCTGCACTTATAGTTGAGAGGTGTTTGATATAAGCTTCTGGATTTAATGAAGTTTACTGAACAACTCCATGCTTAATGCCTGGGTTGCTGCTATCTTTATAGCAGATCTTGTTTGTGCCCATTATAACAGTTCATTTTCTCTATGGAAAATAAAGAGACTCTTGACAACTGAATAAAACAATGGGTTCTGCAGTGCATTTTACTGATGGCTGTTTACTACAGCTGAGTCTAGATGAGGGAAGAGTTTAAAACTAAAACTATTTTTGTGATTTCTACTAGAAACACACTCATGGTATTTTAAGTATGTTTGCTACACCTATTAATTTTAAATAAAGCAGCCCATTCCTGCATGTATCTGTCATGTGTGCAATTAGTTGCTCAAGTAATCAATTAGCCCTAACAGGGGGAAGTTTTTCAATTTGAAGTTATTTGCAAGCAATATGGACATAAGGGCTTCTCCTGGCAGGTTGTACACAAAGGGAAACTTTTACATTAATTGTGTTTTAAACAGCAAACCAGCAAGTTTTGCTGCAAATTGTTTCTTCATTTATTAACTTATTTTCATAGAAATCTCTTAAAGGAACTAAGCAGGAAGTTAAAACAGCGCTGGGCTGTGCTTAATGAAGCCAAGTTTTCAAGCTTAAAAATCAGGCTTATAGCCAAGAAGAGAGAGCTTAAGACAGCTTCTGATATCCCCCTTTAGAGATGATGAGATATCAGTTCATTAAAATGTCTTGCTTTGCAGGGAAGGATCAGGAAATTTTCTTAGCTGCAGGCTGATGCCTAATGACATGGAATATAGCTGCAGAAAGTGGTTTATAATCTGGCTTAAGAAAGTGCAGGTAGCACAGAGCCCAGCTCATGACTTGATGTGGAAATATGTTTTAGATAAGGCATTACACAAAA
>VXAC01002053.1:315675-329934 GCA_013399225.1 Rhipidura dahli
AAAAAATCTTCATTTCATTCAGCCTCTGTTTGCAGCTTGTCTGAAGAGAAATCCTATTAACCTGTGGGGGAATGTTGCCTGTGTTAGAAAAGGCTTGTGAGGGAGAAATGGACTTTGGGACTATGACTGAGAGCAAAGTTTGGAAGAGACTCTTGGAGCATTCCAAGAATACATTCCCTTTGAGAAAGCAAACGGGACATTGCTTGGGGTTTCTGGCCATTTTCAGCACCAGGTTAGCATGTTAGTTGGCTGTAGTGGTTTGCCAGGAGAAAGTATCTGTAAGATGCAGCTCTCCTCTATGTACTTAAGCAATTATCTGTTGCTTCAGAAGAGATCACAGCCTTTCAACTTGCCCAATAGCAGAGGAACTGCCAAGCTGAGGCATCTTGTACATCCCAGAGCTGTGCTCTGTACAGGTGAGAGCACTCATCTCCAATAGGCCTATTCCTGATTATTTTTGTCCCTTCCTGTAGGTCCTGGTACATATTTGCCTGTGCAGTTTCTGATGTGTAGAAAGGCAGCAAAAATTAGTGATCATAGTAAGCACTTTTGTCTTGCCTTTCTTCTTCTTTTTTTTGTGCTGCCTTTCATGCTTTCCTCAAATTTTATGGGCACCAGTAATGAAACACCTAGAGACTGATTAATCTTTCTGCTTGCCAAATGTAGAAATGCTCCATCCTTATCTCTGCTGTTGGTCATCACCTTCTGTGTTGAAGGACATTTTAAACTTGAGAAAATCATTTTGTTTAGGAACGTTGGTATTGGTTTTACTTTTCTGTATAGGAAATTGGAGCATGATGAAATATGTGTAAAATAATTTTCTACATCTGTAGAAAAGTGTTACTCCATGCTAAAGGCTGTGCTAAAACCTAATCAATATGTACCTGACTGTGGATTTGTGCTGAAGGAGACATACAAAAAAAATTCTTCTAAGAAGCCAAGTTATTACTTGACTCTTAGCAGATATAGATTTTGAAGGCAAAATTGTATTTTTGACTGAAAAAAATCTTCATCATAAAACTTTTCTGCTTTTTTTTTTTTTTTTTTTAGGGACAGCATGTATATTTTAAAAACTCAAAAAACTAAATGTACAAGACTAAACCAACATTAGAAATACCACAGGTAGTGCATCCAAAATCATTCATTTGTGTGGAATGTGAATAATGTTGTAGGAACAAACAGGTTACAAGAACAATTTTTTTATTAGTGAGAAAAAGATCCAGAAGGTGCACTGAGGAAAAATTAGTTTTAAATAACTTCACTCTTGGGGATTTAAGAATGCCCTAAATAATTGTGCACTACTGTTTAGGTGATACTATGACTTTGGAAATACTTCCCTGAGTGCACACTTGTGGTTTGGTTTTCCCATGGTACAGATGTTAGGTTCTCACAAAAGCAATCAAATTAAATTATTTAATTCCTGGTTTTTCGTTTTTTTTTTTTTTTTTTAAGATTACTTGATGGTTGAAGACTTAATATAGTTATTACTTATATATTTATTTTACAATTAATCAGCCTCCATATGGGGTCAGAACATCAGGAAAAAGAAAATTTTTGAGGTTTAGTTGTTAATACTCTTTGGGGGTTTTTTGGGTTGTGGTGGTGTGGTTTTTTTTTTTATTTTTGTTTTGTTTTGGAAGTACTTCAGCAGATAAAGATGGAATTTCTTGAGTTCAATAGTGGAAAAAGAGTAGTGAATAAAACACAATTTTCTTTAATCCATTTGTCTATTGGGAAGTAACCTCTGTGAATAAAAATTACTGCTGATCATAAAGTAATCCCATGTTTACAAGCAGCTGTAAGACTTCTGATGTCTGTTTCTGGTTAACACACAGGTCTGCTATGTAACTCTTTCCAGGTTAGTTATTGGTTGAGGGCTCTTTCTTTCTTGAAGGGAAATTCACTCATATAAAGTATTTTTAATCTTTTAGAACCTAATGGCCAAATATTGGTCCCAGAGCTAGTAAGGAGTGTTTAGACTGGAAGAAATGGTACTTGTTTTACAGAGCAGAAGATAGAAGGAGGCACCACGAAATCAGTAATATTAAGAATCATCAATGATAATTAAAATACTTCAAGCCATTATTTATGGATGCTTTCAACATATTGTATGGTCTATCTGCTAGAGGTAATTTTTCCATGCTCTTTTTCCCCAGGCAAACATGCTGAAACTTTCCAATTCTCTGTTTGCCTCAAACTTAAGACAGTTGCCCAGGAATTAAGGGGCTTAGGACAAATTTTGTGAGTAACATCTGAATAATCAACAGTAGAGTTAATGTTGTACATTGAAAATAATCTTGAAGGTAAGCACCTCTAAGAAAAGCTGCTTCCAATAAAGCATTTTAAATAATTATTAGTGCAAATGAGCTGTATGAAGTTAGAAGTTAAATGAAGCTGTGTGGTGGTTGTAAGGAGTGCAAAACCACAAAGGCCAAGCCTAGGATCCTGCTTTACTTGTTCTCTGTTTATGTCAAAAAATGAGTGTTGGAAAGTGACAATCCCAACAGCCAGTGTGGTGACAGCTCTACATTTCTAATGCACGTATTTATTCCTGGTGGATGATGGTATTTGCCTTCTCTGTGTGTCAAGGAGGGGAAACACTACCCACCCTGTCAGTTCTGCAATGAAACCCAGATAAATTTCTGGGACCTGCTGCTCAAACAGAGCTCAGCCTGTACCAAAGTACTGGCCAGAACAGGTCTGTGCTGCTCAAGAGCTGCTGCAGGGCTGGAAGGCACAAACCTCCAAGCAGGTGCACCTCTGAGAAGGCTAGGTGGTTGTTGTTAATGCCATTTATTCTTTCTTTGAAGACTAACTCTAAGTTTTCGTGATGTTGTTTTTCTGGGGGGACAGCACAGGTTGGCTGGGCGCTGGGAACAATCTGTACCAGCAAAAGGTGAAGGCCTCTGAGGAGAGCTACAAAAAGATCAAATGGAAAGGAGAAAAAAATAAATTAAAAGATAATGCACTGTAGCACAAGATCCAGGCATCTTACACAGCTTTGTTGTTTGGCATGCTCACCAAACTTATTTTAGTTGACTTGTTTGGATACTTGGACCCGATGGGCATCTGGGCTTGCTGCCTTCTTCTTGAACACCTGCACCTCAGAGTGCTTCTCTCCAGGGGCCAGGCTGCCTTCCTCTGCCAGGATCCCAGGCCCCTTTGTCTCCCTCTGTGGTTTTTCACACCACCTAGATGCATGTTGCTCCTACCTGACAAAGCTTTGATAGACATTTTCAATAATGGAAACCTTACATTTTGTTTCACTTTGGTGAAGTGATTGCTTTGTCTGATATTGGCATTTCCCTCTGCCCCACCCCCCAAAAAAAAAAGTTTTACTTTGTCATTGATAAAGGAGCTGTGAAAAGTTTCTGTTCTAAAATTTCCTGATTACAATAAATATACCAGAAGTGGTTATTCATACTGCATAAAACAGAAACCCAAAAGTCTCTAGACATGTATTATTGATGGCATTACTAAATGCAAGTGGAATGTATAAATGAATTTTATCAATTCTCCTTCATTTCTTCAAATAAATTACTTAATCTTTGCCAGAAATTGCCAAATTCATGTACAGTGTTTGCAACTGAACTCCCAGCAGTTAATCTGAAGGAAAATAAGAATGAAAATATAGAGTATAATTTTCTTTGTTTCCTGAAATAAAAGCAATAAATAAAGACCAGCTTTCCCACATGAAATAGTTTTAATTTTGCAATATTTAACTTTCCTATGATTTTAAAGAAGTCAGGAGCACCCTTGTTTTCAATAGCTCTCTTCCGTGTGATTTTAGCATTCATACAGCCTAAAGTTCTTGTTTTCTTTATCTTGAGGGGGCCAATTCAAAGAGAAATGTATTGGTACTCTATGTTCAGGGCAAATTGACCTGCATGTGGCAAATGGCAGCCTTGAGACACCTCTAATGTGATTTTGTTCTGTTTTTTCTTGCAGAAATCAGTTAGGTGCCTCACAGATAAAGGGGATGTACTTAAGTGTGCCTGCTGGAACGCGCAAGCTCTAACACGATGTTTTCATGTCAGTGACAGATCATTCCTAGCTGAGAGGTCAGCAGTGAGCCTTGTGTCAGGCTGAGTGCAGGCCTGCTGGTGCATGTCCCGTGGTGAGAACACCAGCCTTTGTACTTGGAGCGAGCTGGGAGTTGGTGTGTGCTCAGGTATTACTGCTCAGCTAGCAAACAATAGCTCGTGGAGCAATGGTAGCTCTTTGTTGTGATCACCTGTTTGTACCTAAGTGTGGTAATTGCTCTCTGTACACATACCTAAAATTCTCCTCCAGGTTCTTACATGTATCTCAGCTAGTACAGTGCCTTCTATTTCTTCTTTGTGTGTGGTTTCTTTTTTCCCCCCAAGCTTTGAGAAATGCTGTCTTTCTCTGTTCAGGTGTGCCCATGTTGACTGAAGTGAAGATTTGGATGCCCAGTGGCAATATAAGCAGGAACAAAAAGCAAAGGTTGAAGTGATAGCTTTGAAAGTCATATTGCAGCTAAATATGAGATATGAGGGCATACAGATAGTCTATTTCACATATTGTCTCCTTAAACTCTCCATATTTCAATGTTATCCTTCTGTATTCAGATGATTGATAGAAATGATTTTATAATGTTCTGTGGGTTTGTGTTTGGTTTCCTTGTGATCCCCTGATCCTCCCAGTCATTTTCAGACTATGGCTGAAAATTTACTGGTAAGTCACTTGGTTATGTTCCAACAGGAGCATGAAAATCAAGTGCCTTTGAGGTCTGTAAGGAAGGAAGCTGCTGTCAAGCCCAAATGAGATTATTTCTGATTTTTCTGTTCTAGCATTTGTACTCCCCACACCCTGATTTACTTTCCTGAAATATGAAATATCTGTGTTTTCATCATGGAAACATCTATGTATGGAGGTTAAAGTAAACTCAATAACAATAAAAAAAGCTCCAACAAACCCAAACAGATGAGTGTTAGTAACTCATTAAAGCATTGTATTGTTTCTAGTATTTGTACTGAAAAAAATATTTTAGAAGGGACTATAAATTATTATATGATAGTAATTTTTGGGAACACATTGTGTACCTGAAAGCTTAGTTATATAAGGGGTAGCTAATTTTTAGAGAATCCTAAAGTTGACATTGTTTTCTGGTAGAACAGCCAAAATGGCATAAAAATTGACCAAATATTTGCAGCAGACTGAGAAAGTGTGACTAATTGGACATGTTTGAATGAGTCTGACCTTCATCAATAAGCATGGGAATATATTACAGGCTTTTGTCTTTTTGTGATTTTCTCTTTCCTTCTTTTCTTAAAACTCTCTGCTTTTTGGAATATCTTAAGCCAATATATCAAGACATTTTTCTATCTTTATTGCCCATTTTGATAGATATTGCTGTTCAGGGTATGTAGTCTAGAAACATTCAATTTTTTGACATTCTGCAGAGTTAGTGAGTCACGTGGAAGCCAGAGAGCTAAGCACAGGTGCTTGAAATTAGAACTTCACTAACATTTGTCACCTCTCTTGAGGTGCATTACACTACACTAAATGTGGTGTAGATCTATTTTTTTTCTAATATAACACAAACGTAGAGAAGGAGAAAACTTGCTACCTTCTTGTACATCCTTCAACTCATTATGCGGATGCTGTTTGCCCAGCTATTTTTATACAGGAGCCCAAAATTAAAATAAAATGGAGAGAGTCTCACCATGAGGGAGATTCATCCCAACAGCCCATCTCTGCAAATGCTATTAGGTGGAATGGAACGTCCAGATGTTGTCTCATGCGTTTAGCTCATATGCAAAGCATTCCGTTAGTAATATGATTCCACAAGAAATCATGAAACAAGAATAAAATAAAACCCAACAAGAGATGGTAAAAACTTGTTTGGTTTTGATTGCTGTGATAATCCCTTCCCTTCCTATTTTCAACTCAAAATTCTTTTCTTTCCCAGTTCAGGTCAGCATATGTTCTTGCTGAGAAAACCCAACTAGTATGGTGGGATCCTACTGACTGATCTTAAATAATGGGGAGTAAATGTGGGAGGGAGTCTAAATGTCTTTAAGTTTGAAAAATACATTTCCCAAATTTTTACCTTCAGTTGTATGACACTTTCTTTTGAACATACAAATTTTAAAATATTAAATGCAAACCATACTTTAAGCAGTGCTGCAAGATCTCGGAGGGTAATGCACAATAATTGTAAAATTGTGATTTGATCAATGATCACCCCTGTCTTGTCAATACTGAAGCCTCCATCTTTGACTTTGAGGGAATGATGGCCCACAGTGACAAACACCTGGTAAACAACTGAGCACTACGGGGTAGTTGTATGCCTGCATTAATTTTTGATGATGATGCAGACAAGTACTGTATTGAACTATACTTGATATTACTCTGAATTAAAAATTAACTATGTCTGTAACAACACTGGTTTTGGGTTAGTTACCGAGTCAAATAGGCTCACTTTTTATGTGTACTGTGCTTCTGGGGGAAGATGGTTTCGAAGTATGTCTTTTTTTTTTTTTTTTAAGGCTTCCTAGTAATGATTTGCACATCAAGTAAGCAAAAAAAAAAAAAAAAAAAAAAAAAAAACCAAATAATGTAGGGTTCTGTCTCCTAAAAGGTTGCTAACTCAACAATTACAGTTTTGTAAGGCCTTTTTTCTCCCCCACAAAATACATATCCCTTCCCCTCTCATCATTCCCCCAAAAAGCAGGAAGAGTCAAAATCAGGGGTTTCCACCTCTTTTTTTTTGGAGGAGTCAACTGAGTTCCAGTGATTTCACAATCTCTCAGGTTTAGAAGCTTGATATTTGACATGATTAACAAAATGCCTATCTTAACACCTGTTGTGGCATGGAAGCAAATATTCCCATGATTGTCTGCAGTTCTTCACCAACAAAACCTTTGGATTTCTTTTTATTGTGTGGTATTACAAACGGTTACCGAGGCCCAATGTATTTCTGTTATGTAAGGCGCTGTACAAATACTGTGATAAATGGCGAGAAGAAAACTCAAAATGAGAAAACAAATTGAGCTTTCATGCAAGTTCTGTAAAGATTTATGTAGTCTTAAACTACCTTTTCCCTGAAGTCAACCGTACATAAAGTTCTCACAGAAGCCATGCCCATCCAGAAGCACGTTTGAAATGAAGTCCTATGCCCATGTAGTACAAAACACCCATGGGCCTGAAGGGGGTGGGGTCTGTTTGTTCAACTTGGGAAGGCATTGTTAAGAATTTACTTTTTTGTCTAACTAATTTCTACTTCCTCAGCAGAATCAGTTAGTTATTAGCATTAATAGTTAGAAAGGAAGTTAATTGTTGGCTGAATAATAAAGGAAACTTGAGTAATAAGATATTCCAAAAAGCACACCGTTTTCAGTAAAGAAGGAAAAAGACAAAAGCCCGTAATATTCCCATGCTCATTGATGAAGGTCAGACTTATTCAAAGCAAGTAATTCTGGTCTGATACAGTAGTGTCATGTTGATACAAGTTATAATTTGGGTGGTGAACAGAAATAAGCCATTATATAAGGATTAAATGCTGCAGAACTACTGAGCACAATGATATATTACATGGTATTGTCAGTCAATCTTCTAGACACGTTTCTTTTCTCAAATGTTGAGAAAGAATAATATATTGTATGCAAGATAAAATTGTTGCTTTAATGTTAATTTCCCTATATATTTAATCTCCCATTATATTTGGATTTACATTTTTATTGGTTTGGACATCATTATTTTTGTATGCTGTGGCATTAGTTTTTTAAATTGCAACTTTGTGCTTTCAAGCATAGCCATTTTCATTTGAAAGGGATATACTGAAAATGTGCTAGAAACCCAACTGTCACACAATGCTTTCCAAAGCTTTTTCCCAGGATTGACCAGCCCCCTCATTTGACCTGGAGGGAAACAAGTACCTCTCTTATCTAAATGTAGATCTCCCAAGTAGGAAATATTATATTGGAAAAGTAGTATTCTGGTTTTGTTTCCTTTAAAAATCATTTACCTTGTACTAAAGTCACTTAAACTGCGTGGGTTTGCTAGGAAGGGTTTGTTGCACATTTTAAGTGAGCATCTGGCACACATGCAACTGTGCCATATGCAATCCCAGTGTCTTTAGAAGGTGAAAGGCCAGTGTAGTGGTAATTTTGCCCTCTTTGCACCAGATGTTAAAGCTCTGCAATGTCCCTGAGTGACCATTAGATCACAGGCAGCTGGGATTGGAGGTTTATGTTTAATTTATTATCACACTATTAATCTATCTGACTGTCAGTACTCTCTCTTCCTCATGATTTCCAGAAGTCCTTATATTTTAAGGACAATTTAATTTCCCTTATGATGGATCAGGGTTTTTTTGTTGTGTTTTTTTTTTTTTTGCTCTGTATTTACATAGATGAAGCCTGGCACACATTTTGGGGGGATAACAGTAACAGTGGCAATATATAAATCTAACGAATCCTTAACATTTAAAACACCTCTGAGTTTATTCTATGCACCATGTTATGGATTAAAAGACGTTGGCGTGATCACCTTTGTGTTTAAAAAAATACCCCAAACCAACAACAATGAAACAAAAGCACAAAGCAAACAACAGAAAACCCACAAAGAAAACAAATTAAAACCCTGATGTGCCATGCCTCTCCTCCCTTGTAGTTATTTTCCTCATTTACAAGTATATTTAGATTTAGCCAGTATGGTTTTTGTGCTCTTGGCTTGAGATGGCTTCTTTAGTTTTGCATTTTTGTTTTTATGTAAGAAGGGAAGAAAGGGAGAGGGAATGCTGGGGGAATGGAAGAGATGATGAAAACAGTAATAAGGGAAAGAGGCTTGGCATTTCTTAATGGTAATTCTTGGAATATTTTAAGCTAACAGGGGAGAGAAATTGACAGTAATCTTCTAATTTATTTTATCATCAAGATGTTTTCTTGCTTCAGTCGTTCATAGGCAATTTTAATAACTTAACTGACTTAAACACTGTGGTCTTGACTTACCTTTAAGGGAACAAAAAGAAAAAAAATTCCCTCTGTTTGGTCCCTGCATTTCTTGCCCCACATCCCTGCCTACTTGCCATGCCAAATATTTGTATCACTGGGGGACAAACACAACACTTTTTATAGCTAGTATTTTTCTCCATCAAATGAAATTTTATCTAAATGGGGTGTTCATTACACTGTTAAAAGAGAGGGCGGAGTCTGCAGGACTAAATTATCCTTTGCTGCTGTTCTAGTTGCTGACATCCACCCTCCTTCCCTGGTCAGTCCCAAATCTGCAGGTGAGGTATTGTAGGAAATTCTCAATAAATCTCACCTGCTCTTCTGGACATAAGACATTCATATTTTCAAATCCATTTTCTTTACTTTGGATTTGGTGTGCATGTGTCCAGTGTGCTACCTTCAGAGATAGTTCTGGAAGTTTTTACTGAAAAAAAATCCCATGCTCTTACCTCTGGCAGACTTGTTCTTTATCAGCTTGGAGGCTTGATCAGCAGCACTGTGCAGTTGATGTGGGTTGAGTGCAGTTGGGGTTAGCAGTGTTCCCCAAGGTTCCTGGGTCCAGTCCTCTTCAACTTCTTCCTCAGTGACCTGGAATGAAGGGACAAACCTGGATGAAGAGACAGAGAGTACCTGCACCGGGCCTGCTGCTGATACAAAACTGGGAGGAGTGGCTGATCCACCAGAAAGCCACGCTGCCATTTAGGGTGACCTGGACAGGCTGGACCACAGGCAGTGAGGAACTTCATGGAATTCAGCAAAGGCAAATTCAGGGTCCTGCACTGGGGAGGAATAACCCCAAGAACCAGCACATGTTCGGGGATGCCCTTCTAGAAAGCAGCTCAGTGGAAAAGGACCTGGTGGTCCTGGTGGACACCAAGCTGTCTCTGAGGCAGCAGGGTGTCCTTGTGGTCAAGAAATCCAATGATATCATGAGCTGTGTTAGGAAGAGCAGTGCCAGCAGGTCAGGGAGGTGATTCTGCTCCTCTACTCAACACTGGTGAGACCTCACCTGGAGTGCTGTGTCCAGTTCTGGGTTCCCCAGTATGAGAAATACAAGGAATTACTGGAGGGCGTCCAGTGGAAGGTGGTTAGGGAGCAGGAGCCATCCCTCTCAGGAGGAGAGACTGTGGCAGCTGGAGCTGTTTAGCCTGGATCTCATCAATGTCTGCCAGTTCCTTAAAGGTGGGGGTCAAGATGAAGGGGTTGGATTCTTTCCGTGATGCCCAGGGACCAGACAAGGGGCAACTGGCACAAACTGAAACATGGAGAGGTCTCTCTGAATATAAGGAAAATCTTTTTGTTGTCTTTGTTTTTTTTGGCTTCTGGGTGACAGAGCACTAAGACAGGCTGGCCAGAGATGTTGTAGAGTCTCATCTGAAAAGATTGAAAACCCATCTGGAAACTCTGCTGGGTGATCTGCTGAAGGTGAACCTGAAGGGGAGTTGGGCTAGGGACTCTTGAGAGGTCCCTTCCAACCCCCACCATTCTGTGATTGTGAGCTACTGTTTAGAGCACTAAGTGCCTGAGCATGGCATTGTCAGCTGGAATTAGGAATGCACGGAAAACAATACTGCTGAAGTTTCAACAGAACCAAAAGGAACGGAGATAAATAAACTAACAAAGTACAGCAGGAGTTCTGGGTTTTATTCCTTGAGTATAAGCTTGTATTGTATTTTGTTAGTTAATATAAATTCAAGAAAATAATTCCCAGTGATTTATAATGATCACTTTTGTTTACAGTTAGTTAAACAGAACATATGGATCTTTCCATGCAATTATTTTTTTTTTCTATGATTAATGGCAATAAGTGTCACATAAAACTTGGGAAAATTCTTTCTACTTTTATGCAACTTCCTGTAGTGATGTCACAGTATCTTAAAATGATGAGTTATTTAACTTTTACTATTTACAGCAACATTTTGCAAAATTTGGGATCTGGTTATTAAAAATAGATTTGTGTTAATTTATAGCAAGTTCCACCCATAGAATCTGGTAAATACTCTGTTTCTGCAAACATTATGATACTCTAAATAGAGAGCAGGCAGAACTCTGCACAGATGTACAGGGATTCATATTTAATCACTGGGGTAAGCATCCAAAGATTACCATGGCATTCTGTGTGTCTAATACCTAATAAATATTATGCTTGTGTAATTACTTGTAAAATAATTAGTATAGATTTTAATGGTGACCCCGTTAATGCAAATAAGATTAAAATGTCCCCTAAATTAGTACTTGCAACTCACTTGGGTCAGTAGCAAAACTGTAATTACTGTTTAACATGCCTGCAACCCCTGTATTTCACGTGCTTTATCTTAATTCTTTTTACACAGATACTGTGGTGGTAGATAAATATTTTCCTTCCTTACCCTCTGCTCAATATTTTCATATTCAAAACAAGATGGGCTTCTGGGAGCTATGTAAACTCTGTAGTTGAGGCTTTTTATGCTTCCTGCAGCACCTGTTGTGATGTTATGGAGGACAAAAAAAAACCCTCCACCAACAGAATGAGTAGATTTATGAAGAAAACAGAATTAAGAAAATCCAGACTTATAAATTCAGACATGCGTGGCCTTGATAACGAAGCATGTAGTAGTATTTGTGGGGTTCTCTAAAAAAATTAGTCTTAATCTGATTTAATCTCTTATGCTGACTAAGGGTTTAGGTATCGATTAGCTCTGACTTCTGAAAAATGTTTAATTACAACTTATATTTGTTCTTAAACTTTAATAGAACAGTAAGTTTTCTGATACTATGCTTTCACAAGTGGAGATATTCAGATATTCCTAACTTTTATAAATCTTGGGAATTCATATTAAATTAGCTATATTTGGATAGGTGCAAATTAGTCTTGCTGTGATACAGAATAAATTTCAACTATCCATTAGCACACAGGACTCGTCTTTTCACTTCCCAAGAGCATGAGATGTGCCGAAAGTGGGGTTTGAAAACTATAGCTCTCATCTGAAAATGATGCTGCTTGTCTGTTGTACAGACATGCCTTCTGTGAGGGGCCTGAGCTGTCTCTTTATTTAATTAAAAGTCTGTATTTTTGACAATAGTAGAAGCTCTTGGAAATGCCTTTCCTGGCCAATGTGTTTGTACACAGTGACAGCTTTGAAGTCTGTATTTATAACGCTGAGGGCTTTTCAGATTTCCACTGCAATTACAGCCAGTACAAGAGAATCACTGTGGGATTTAAGGAAGCTGGATTTGCAGTCAAAGTGGTTGGATATGGAATAAATTTTAACAGCACAAGACTCTAGCAGGATTTTTTTGTAAACTAAGTTTTTGTAATTTGCTACTTTTTCATTAGCACACATGGTTATGAAAGTTAGTTGTGGAAATAAGTATTTTGGTATAGAGTCCTAACTGATTCAGAGGAAATGCCTTTTATAATTGTTATTTCAATAAGAGGAAAAACCATCCTGGTCTTTCAATATCACCCCAAAAATGTGATACAGAAGAAAAATCAACCATTACAATCTAGAAGAAGGAAAGTGCATTAAAAAGGATGTGATTTCTCTTCTTTGTATCAATTGTGTGTTGTAAAAATTCAAGATTAGATTAAGTCATTATAGAAAACAAAGAGTTTTATAAATTCTAAGATGATTAAAATATGCTGAAAATATTGCAGTAGGAAAATACCCCCTAGAATTTTAGTGCTGGTAATTCCTATTACCTTTGATATTAAAAACAAGCAAAAAATCAAGAAAAAACCCACAAACCAACAGATCCCCAAACAGCAACAAACCAGCAAAATACCACATCACTTATTTTGCACTTTTCTGTCAGTCATTGATGATTTATGTGATCTTTTATTGTCATTTGTCTTCATTCTCAATAGATCTGTGATCACTTTTTGCAAACATCCTTCCTTTTCCCGCAGTATATGACTTGCTGTTACAGGTTTTAAACCTTTTTACACAGTGATTGCCCTATGTGGTAAGGTATGAAATTGTCTCTAAAGCAATTAAGGCTCATCTTTTACCTCTTTTTCCTTTACTTTCCATAATTTGCCTTTTTCTGAGGGCCCAGCAAAAGTGTCCTGCTGCCCCAGGAGAGTTGGGAAGAGCCAAGCACACCCATGCAGGGTGATGGAAAAGGCTCAGCAACACCCACAGCTGCCAAACAGATGAGCAGTTCTTTAATGGAGCTGAGATTCACAATGAAATCTGGGCCCAGAACGAATCAGATCTAATTAAGACAGACATGTTATGGTCCAGTACTGTTGACAAGGTCAGGGTTCCTGTAGCTCTAAATGAGGCATGTTATAATTATGATCTAATTGAAAAGCTGGGAGCGATACAGAACCTGTGCACTGCTGGGCCCAAAAGAAAAGTTGCATTTCAGGTCCTGTTGTGTGTTTTATTAGATTGTTAATGCTCAATTAGACAGCTGTGCATCTAAAGGGGGAAAAAATAAAGAAGGCATATGAGAGTTGAACATGGCTCAAAGGAAACCTATATGAATTTTCAATATCTTGGTGGATTTGATTCATGGGGATTTGCTAAATACATAGAAATAAGCTGCTTGTTTGTTTGATGTTAGCTTTGCTTGTCACAGATTATCTTGATATACTGCGAGGCAAAGGGCTCCTAGATTATTTTATCATGAGGCAAGAATACTGTGGATGTTTTCCAAAGTGCAGTATGATATATGAAATGTGGTGGCCATATTTTCTAGCTTTCATCTATCACTATCAAGTAATCAAAGTGCTGTGGAGTGGCTTTTTCATTCTAGGGGACTGTGGTACCTTCATTTCTAAGTATGACTTGACATATGGTCTTATAAATTATCATAAATTACCATGGATTGTGTCATGCCCAGTTTGCACAGTTCTGATCTCCCTTTTCCTCTGGTGCAGAATTTATGGATCTGAATTCATTAATTTCTTTTTATAATACCATTTCTGCAATGAGATTCTTTGTTACAAAACAGGAGTTGTCACTCTGCCTTGAAAAGTCATACAAAGAATCACAAAGTGTATTGAAAATTGCTACTATTGCGGAGAGTTCTGCTTTGAATGCAGAATGTTTCTCTTGCATGTAGCATGCACATGTGTGCATGAATAAGAGAGGTTCTGAGCCTAAACCTGCACTGCTTAGTGTATGTGAGTGATGGAGATCGCTGACTTTTTCCCAGTCTACAGGGAATTCCAATATTGCAACATGTTTTTCTATATGTTTTTCAAAAACATTCCTAAAGAATTCCTTTATTCTGCTCTTTAATCAAACTGAATTTGAAAAGTGTAAGGTGGTGTTGTTTTTTTTTTTTT
>VXAC01002053.1:329992-356962 GCA_013399225.1 Rhipidura dahli
AGAGTGTAAGTTCTGTGAAGTTTTTTCCTTCTGTGGAGCAACATGACCATAACTTCTGTGTGGGGTTGGATTGGCCTTGGCCAGCAGCCCAATGCCCATCACCTCTCCCACCACGATTCCCTATCCTGAGCAGGACAGAGAGAACACAGGAGGAGAAAGACAGCAAGGTGTCTTACCAGGTGCTGTCCCAGGCAAAATAGCCTTGGCTTGGGAAAATAAATTAGATGTATAATGGTAATGAAAAATAGAGCTAAAGGCTGAGAAACAAAGACAAGCCAAAACACCCTCTCTCCCATGCTGCCTCTTCTTCCCAGGCTTCCCTGACTCAGCATCAGTCCTTGGCTCCCAAATTCTCTGCCTTCAGCCCTGAGCAGCTGGCAGAGGGTTGTAGGGAGGGTACAGTCAGCACAGAGATTTCCCTGAAACTTCTTCCCTTTCCCAGATTTCCCCTGTTACCCACATGGTCTTTCTAAAACCCAGAGTGAATCCTCTGCATGTGCACCATGGAACATCTCTTCCCGCACTGACACTCATGTGTGTTTCCTCTCCTGTTTGTCACATTTTTTCCCTCACTCCTGGCTCTGAGCTGTGTTCTGCCTTTCCTTACCCAGGCTTTCCCTGTGGGAAAAGCTGAGCTGTGGGCTCAGCTGTGCCCTGTGCAGGGTTGTCTGGAACCATCCGTGTCTGGCATAGCATGGTCCCAGCCCCTCCTCACAGGGGCCACCTGGCAGCCTGTCCTGTGTCAGCCCCTGGGCATCTGCACACACTACACACTTCAAAAGCAGAAACACAAAATGCTTTTGTAGCGGTAGCTAAATTAAATGCAAAGTTGTACAGAATCCATGTCATTTAATTTCTGGTTTGCAAAACCATCGCTGGCTGGATGTTTTTTTCCCTGATGGATGGAATGACAGGTTTCTTTGTGCATACCCTCCTTGTCTCCTGACTTGTGCCTCCCTCAGGTGATCAGCAGAGTCAACTCAATGGCCAGCTAAGAGGTGGAGCAGGAAAAACCTTCACTGTGTTAATGATAGTCCTGGATGCTTCTGACTTTTACACATTTCAAGCAAACAGGGTAACTCTTTGATCTGCTGCCAGAAGGCTCTCACTTCCCTATCTTCCTAGGGCTGCACAACAGGCTTGCCCCCTCACACAGGGGGGATTAGACAACCTGAGAGATGGCAAATAATTATGTTGAACCTCTCTTGTGCTGATTTAGCAATAGCTGTAACTGCCTGGGAGATGAAAATTCAAATGAAAGTGCAAAAAACCCTCACCCCTGAATTGCACACAACTACATTGATCCCATATATCTTTCCAGAGGTTTTGGCTTAAATTTCAAAAATATTGAGTGGCTGAGATTTGAGTGTGTGGCCAGACAACACGAGCATGGCTATTTATAGTTCTGGCTGCCTGACAGCAACACAGCCATCCCCACCCATCCAGAGAGCAGGAGCTGCTGGAAGCAGGAGGGAGCTGGGTTAGGAATGGCAGCTGTTTGGGGTTGGTCACCAGGCCCTTTCCTCTGATTTGCAGCTCTGCAGGGTCTGTGTGAGTCTCTGTCAGCTCCACAGCAGATACAGGAGGCCAGCAAAGGCCAAGTTAGCCAGCAGCAGGCAGCTGTGCGTGGCTGTTCCCATATCCCTGTCCAGGTGGGAGCTGTGTCCAGACCTGTGGACATGTCTGCCTGTCACCTCCACCTGCTTAACACCCTGCCAGGTCTTTGTGCCAGTTCTCTGTCCTTCTTTTGTTATTCTTTTACAATCCAAGCTGAGACTTTTTGAAGAAAGTCTCACTTGTTTATTCAGCAGGTTTGAAAAGGATCCCTGACACTCAGTTATTATCCTTTTGTGCTGATGACTCAAGATATGCTGTAAATAACATTGTTTAGTGTAAAAGGTGTAGGCCTATTGCTTGGTGGTTGCCAAACAATGTTCAGTAACTTTTGTTCCTACAAAAGATCTCTTAAGTATTTGTGCTTTCCCTCTCCTATGCCTAAATTGTAAATACCATACAGGGATAAAATGTATTTTGGAGAATTAACTATTCTGAAAGTTTATGGAGAAGAGAACAGATAATGATGGGAGTCAATGTTGTGTAATAACTGATGGAAAAGAATGGCTTTTATTTGTGAAGACTTATTTCTGTAAAAAAACAAGCATATTTCACAGGAAGCTATTTGTAGAGTCAACATTCCTTTTAAAAACACAGTGAAAAATACACAGGCAGATGTTTCCATGTTCTATTTAAGCAATCTCAGAAATTTGCATAACAGCCTTACTGCTTATTTTGTTAAGTATCATAAAGACAATATAATGTTTTCTATGCTATGTATTTATTCAGATAATCCACTTGAGAATTAAAGAAATTAATCTCTTAACTTCTGTACACCTCTGCACCTTCCAAAATATTCTAAACTTTTGTGCTCAACAACATCAGAAGTATATATTTAATATGATTTAAAACTTATTTTCTTCAGAACCTGACAATCTAAAATTATTAGCCATTCTATGAATTGCTCTAGCTTCCTAACCAGTCTTTAAAGACAAGAGAGGTTAGGAAAGAGGTTAGATAAAGACAGAAGAGGGTAGGAAGATACTCTTTGATTCCACAGCTGAAAAGTTTTTCAAAGGTTTTGCCAGTTCCCTATATTTTCTTGAAATTAATTCTAATTAATTTGGAGCTGCAGTCACTGAAACCTTCATCTCCATGTAAAGGCATTTGCAGTTTTGTAGGTCTTCCTCTTCTTTTTCTTATCTTGTGTGAATCAAGTCTCACTTGGGTAAGACAAATTGTTTGTGCGTGGATTTTTTTCTTCTTTTTTCTTTCCAATGGGAAATTCACATTGGTGACACATTTCTTTGTGACTGTGCCTGCTCAGATTAAGGCTGCTGTGACACTGACCCTTCCTATTGACACTGTGGTCTGGTCTATTTATCAACTACAGTAATTCCTAATTACTTAGAATGTATCATGTGTCAAGTGCTGATAAACTTCAACATTATGGACTTTTCCACATGATTTACTGTCAATATTTCATGTGGGAAGGCAGGACATAAAATTTTCTCTTCTGTTTTCCTTCCACTGGACTTTGTTTTTCCTCAGCAAATTACAGTGGGAAAAAAATACTTAATATGTGTGAAGGACTTCAGCTGATGTGGCAGACTTCTGAGTGTTAGTTCTTCACTGGTATGTTTGTTTTGTGGGGTTCAGGCTTTTGTTTTCTCTTTGTTTGTTTTTAAACTGGGACTCTGTTCAAGAATGAACTCTATTCCTGTTTCTTCCTGGGCATCTCCTCCATACTGAGGACCCCCAATCCAAAGAGAATCACTCTGAAAACAAGACAGGGTGCACAATACTGGATGTTTGCTCTGTGGCAGCAAGATTAATGTCTGTTTGAAAGGGAAATGCTCTGAGGAACAGCTGAGTTAGCACTGAGTGCAAAAAGTACAGATCAGGTTAAGGATATAGTTTATCTACAATTTCCCTCACAAGACAGTACCTGGAATACTGTTAGGTGTACAAGCAGAAAGTGGTTTACTGGTCTTAATCTGTAGAAAAAGTGTTGGTTTTGGTCAAAACTCAAGACTCTGAGAAGCAGAGAGAAGAATGGATGAATCTTATGTGTTTCATCTGAAAGTTTCTTTCACCAGGGTTTGTGAAAATTATATCATTGGTCTTTCAGCTCAGGGTCCTTTTCTCCTCTAAGTGTTTTTCTGAAGTACTTATAGCTGCATCCAAGTAGCTCTATTTATGGGACTGTGGTAGAAACAAAAGATTATTCTGCTGAGAGCAACTGGATTATAATTGCATCATAAATGTCAGGGATTACAGCAGCCATAGTAGGATAATGGATCAAGACAAAGCTTGGAATATTGATGTGTTACTTACAGGCATGCATCTTTCCATTTCCTTTTTGCTCCAGGAGCACTTTCAAGATGTGAAAGAAAAAGGAAAAATGTGGTTAATCATATTTCCTAGGAAGTTTTATCAGCCCTCAAGTGAAGATTAGTATAGAATTGCAAAACAGAAATGCTAAAAAGCGAAAAAAAAAAAAAAGTGAGACACTGAATGTTGGTTGCATTATTAGATGATGGGGTGGCTTCCCATGAGCTTGGGGAAGATGCATCCTGTGGAAACAGCAGTTTACTACACTGAGTAATAATCTCTGAAAGCAAGCACAATGGAATCACACATACCTGTCAATTTATAATTAAAAAATGCTTGAGTAGTCTAATCATTAATACTTGGATAAATATTTTTAAATTTGTTTCTAACAGTATTTTGAGCTTAGACTTTGCCCTCAGTACTTAAGGAAAAAAGGAAACACAGACTATTAACTTTCTTTCCTGGAGCATTACAGGAAATATGTCCTGTAGAATATAAATGGAGCAAAAGAGAGGGGAACACTTTGTGCTGTGTAGTGTTACCCAGATTAAGGTGGCACCACACCTGTTCTACAAGAAGGAATATTTAAGGTTTTTTCTTTAGTTTGGTCTGAATATTGGGGGCAGGGTAATTTTTGTTTGGTGGAATTTTTGAGGTGGGTGGTTTTTTTGTTTGTTGTTTTGTTGGTTTTTTTTGCATTTTCTAAGTCTATGGTTAGTTCAGCACCTTGATTTTTTGCAAACATACTTTCAACTGTTAAAATGCAGCCCAGAAATCTGTAATCAGTTTCTGCAGGTGAATGCCTTAGGATGGCATTATCTGCTAAGTGCAAGGATGGCTTTCTCTGGTTCTTTTCATTTTGCTAATCCTTTCTCCTATTTGGCTACTCCAGCAGTTCAAGTAAAGCTAGAAAAACCACATGCTGCTGGTCTGCTACACTTTACCCCAGTGCACCCAGCAAGAGGATTTGTCTGCATGAGTACTCATGTAATGCATGGATGCATTGGCCATGAAATAAATGGAGATGGATATTTCTACTTCTGAAGTTTAAGTCGACTTATGGACATAAATTTTTAATGTCTCATTGTTCTCTTCTCAAAAATAACAATTTCCCTCATCCATCTGCCCTGTGAAGCCACAGGGGTAAAAACTGACAGAATTCTGCAGTGTAGTTTTTTTCTGTTGTGCCTTATCCAAAAGCTGCTGAAGTGATGTGTGAATTTCCATGAAATCTGCTTTTTGAGCATTGTTCCTGAAGAAAACAAAGCACTAGGACACAAGAAAACAAATCTAGTCTTCACTCCTCAGATTTGTAGCTATTGCACTGTCAATGAGCGAATGGACTCCAGCTTCCTTAATTAAGTTCATAAGCACTAATTAGAGCATAAGCTCTAATTGCTGTGCTTCTGGGCTAGTTACTGAAGGGAGAATTGTTTTACTACTTACCAAAGAAAGTAGAAAACTATTAGCTGAACAGGTAATATATGTATAAAGTAACTATATTCCTTTGTTGCTGACTGGAATGCTTCATCAGTGAGAGGATGGATGCCACATGTGACAGCCAAGCACAAAATGCATTCCCTCAAAATCAGTGCCGACACAAAGGCACAAAATGAAGCTTCTGGGGGGTTTATCTCGTGATTCTGTGATTCTGAGTTCCTGAGGAATTTTTCTATGGGTAAATGTAAAGAAGCTGTCTGTGCCCAGGAACATCATCATGATGACTGTGAGGTAATTCAACATTTATGTAGTTCTTTAGTAGATGCACCCAGAAATAAAAAGAATAAGAACTGGTACTGATGGTCTAAGAAATATTCCTTAAAGTTTTTTCAAAATGCAGAAGACAAAATCCCCTTTGATACAATTTTTAGAGATTGGAAATCTGACATCATGAAGTATAAAATGTAATTTTAGGGAGTCATAAAAAGTCGTGTGTGGGTAGTGAAACAGAGGTGAATTGAATGTTTGTATGGGTCATATGTGTCTGTTTTTCCTCTCACATTGTCTCCCTTCTTTTGCTGGATATTCTGAGGAGGAAAGAATGTAAATATTAAAATAATGTTACAGTTTATTTTTATGTATTTCAAAGTAATGCTGTACCCCACCTGCATCCCCCCTGGTTTGCATCCTGTAATAACTAAGCAGTTGTGTTACGTCTTGCCATTCCTATATTTTGAGGAAAATTGGGGCATTAAGACTTAAAATGACAGAAGATTCTTCTTCCTTCCTGTTCAGCTTTCTTTCCAGCATGTGTTCTGTTCCTTATTCTCCTCAGTCGGTGCAGTTACTGAAAAAGAAATTAAAACCAAAATTAAAAATCCAAATTTCAATTGTTAATAATATCCTCTATTGATAGCAGTTTCCCTCTGTTTATGTTTTGTTTTAGTCCAATTCCCAGTTCCAATAAGTCCTATTTCACATTAATTTACCTCCAAACCCTGAAGACTGCTGTAAAGTCTTTAATCTCCTTTAGCATGTTGAGGAGGGACACAATTGGATTGGCAATCACTAAGGAAACATCTGTATGAAGTGCTGTATTTTGTTCCCTTGCCCTTGCTTCAGTCCTTTGATATTTCTAGGTTTCCTCACTCCTCTGGCAAAGCCATCTTCTCCTCCTTTCCTTTGCAAAACTGTTTGTAGTAATGCCATTGGAGATTAATCAGCTAAGTTTTCAAGTTATACTGTGCCAGACCACACCAAAATTTAAATTCAGGTCACCCTGTGCCTGCAATGACATCTCCAAAGAGCTACAGAATGTGGAGGCATTCAGTTAGTCTTTTATATATATATTTTTATATATATATATATATTTATTTATATTTTTTATATATATATGTTTTGGTGGGGGGAGGGCTTTTTTAAGCATTACAGTATATCAGCACATTTTATGAAGGTGCCATTGTTGGTTGCTGCTTTTTGGCTTCAGTGGTCATTTCCATATTAGCACTTACACACCAAAATAAAATTGTCATCTGTCACTTTCAAATTTTTGACATGAAAGCTAAGAACTTTTCGTGGAGGTCCTGAAGTAAACAATCTGCAATTTTCATAAATGTATCATTGTAGGTTTCTTCTGTATATCTTAGGCTTTTTCAAACACGGAGGTGAAAAATGAAATGAAGTTTTGACGGCAGCAGACCTGGGGGATGGGATGCAGCTTTTGCCCTGATGTGGAAAACTCAAAAGGAAATGCAACCTAGTGAGGGTCTGCTCGTGCTCTGTCCTTTGAAATGGCTCTACTTTTGGCTGCTAACACATTGACTGCTCCTCTTTCCTCCCCTGACCCCCTTTTCCACGCTAGCCTAGCAAAAAACTTTGTCATGAAGAGAAGTTCCTTTAATTAAGAGTAATTTCTTGTTAAGCAATTCTGCCTGTGCTCTGCTAACTCATGTAACTCAAGCAGCAGGATCTCCAAAGTCAATTAAAGTCTTTCTGTACTCATAAGGGAAAACTTGAAGACTTTTTGCTAGAGATTTTCTTGCTAGTACTTCAGAAGTAACAAATCCTGAGTGATAAGAGATTACCAAAGATATCACCACTGTTCCACGTGCAGCATCTCAGCTGTGCTACCATATGATCCAGTCTGCTCTCAGAGACAACTGATTGCTTTGCTTAAACTGCTTTTTGTGAGTACACTAAATATTTGGAGGGAATATTCTTCTCATCTCTGGGAAAAGTATGAAATCCTTAAGGAATCATTTCCAGTCACCTTGGTTTTGGTCTTATGAATACCAGCTTTGATCTGTGGAAAATATAATGTTGTGTGGAGTACCCCATGAGAGCACAGTATGTTAAAAAAGCAGATTTCAAATGTTTGACCTGTCAGGCTGAACAATCAGAAATGGATGAACTGTAATGGCTTCTAGATTTTGGACAATATGCACTCCTTGACAATTGGGTCACTCGAATGCATTTCCTATACCTTGTCTTTTTCCACATAAACTTCATTTCTACTCATCTCCCTTGTGCCTGACAGCATCAAAGTATTTCTTTTCCAAACAAAACAAGCCCGATAACTATTGCAAACTAATTCTTCAAATAATGGTGAGATAGGGACAGATAACCTTTCAATAGCTGTATACTCAAGGCTCCATTTTTTTATGATAACCATTAGACTGCCTATGTTTCAGTGCAGCAAGGTGGTAAACAGATCAGTGTGCACTGAAATAGATTATTTCATGTACTTTTTTTTCACTGCTGAGAGAACTGGTACTTTATTTACAAGTGGTGTTCATTTTTCATGTAATTGTTCCCATGGGAATTAACATAAATCAGACGAGCTCAAATGTTCTAGTTTCAGTGTGGGACCAGCAGCTGTTTCCCAGAAGTTCAGACATGCAGGACTCTGTAAGTCACCAGGCAGACAGGCAAAGTCAGCTGTATCCAGTTTCAGGCCATGATATATCCATGCTACTTATGCCCGTTGGAGATTATGATAACAAAAGGACTGTGTGGGGCTTCTGAGAAATCATGAGTTTAGGTAAACAGTTATGTAATTGTCTCCCTTGCACTCTGTAAATCACAGTGACATAAAAATGCAATCTGTGAGTACCCAGGTCTCTGGAGGAATGCAGTAGTGAGCTGGCATAAACACAAGGTGCTGAGGAGCACCAAGAGTTAAACCCGTTTTCCTTTTGGTGTTAAACATGTCTGTGGAAGCAGATAAAGGAGTGAAATGAGTGGTTTTCAGTCTATACTATCTAAAAAATTAAATTATTACAGCAGCTGGGAAGAGGTAAACAGCTACTGTTTTATTCTAGTCTGTGACTGGACTGCTTTTATGGCAAAGTCCAGAGAAAGGTGAAAAGCCTACTACAGGGATGCCTTGGGAAGGGTGTATAGACTCTTCTTTGTCCCTTCTGGGGCAGATTTGCTTGGGCAGTCTTTTCTTTGCCTTAGCTCTGATTTACTGGCCAGCATGTGGAAAGAAAGCAAAGGTGAGGGAAGGAACCTTTATTATATATTTAACTCATCAAAGGTATTGGGTGATTTATTGGATTGTTTACTGTGTTTGTTGTGTGGGTGTGTTCTGTGTTGTGTAAAACTCTGCAGAACAGTAAGTTAAAAAGGAATTAGTTATTAAAAAGGAAATAGTTATGTCTGGAATTGAGCCTCTCAACTTAGGACTTCATGCCAGAGAAGACCTGGGGGTAAAGTCTTGATTCTTATGAATTCTGCAAGATTTTTTTTCTGATCCAGGTTAATCTAGGATTTCTCTTCACCTTTGTGTTACACATTTGCGAATGGAGTAGGAATGGAAAGAGGGTGATAATCATCTGTTTTCCAGTTTGACCATCACTTGATGTAGCTGGAATCAGATCCTAGGTTCACTTGTGGTAAAGAAAGTTCATTATAATATTTGTCAAAAATCTGCAGCACTCACCTACTAGAATGTGAGCATCATTTGGTCACAATTTTTGATATTTTAAAATACACTTCACTAACAAAGTTTTCAAAAAATTAATTTTGCACAAAGTATTTTTTGAAAAACCTCTCTTCATCAGAGATAACTTTAGTGTATTTATATGGTGTTTCACAAAGCATCAACATGGCTGATAATTTCTAGTTTGGGGTTTTTTTTGGTTGTTTTTTTTTTTTTTTTTTTTTAAAGACTTCCATTTACATCAGTGATTTCTCTGTTCCTGCATAGAGAATGTTTTATTTATCAGTGAGAGGCACTGCTGCCTTGAAAGTGGCCATCAAATGGCACCATTCCAAGGGCCAGCATTATGGTCCTGATTTACTGATGTGTGTGTTTGTTGTTGGTGTTTTGGTTTTGGTTTGTTTATTTTTTTTAAGACATTTCTTAAATTATGTATTATGTATAAATGATGAATTTAGCTATCTAAAGACATGATCCTTGATGGCATCTAAGTCATCCAAGCTTTTTTTTTTTTTTTTTTTTTTATTTTTCTGTAAGCATATGCTTTACTTAAAGGGAGAAAAATAATTTCCAGACTTATTACTTCAATACTAATTGGCATTTACTGGAGATTTACTACATTAGGCCTGAAGGTTCCATTTGGCTATTTCATTAATGTGACTGATCTTTCCTTTACATAAAGAAAACATTATCCTACCTTATTTTATTGAATATTTTTCAACAGTGTAGCTACAGAGGATCTATCTCCTTGAAGTGTATGTTTGTGTAATCATCTCTTTATTTTTTTTTTTTAGCTACTCTCTCATTTCACTTTTTTCCTATTCCAAAAAGTAAGTTAAACAGGATGAGATTTGATTAATGTAGGAATAAGGAGGTTAGGCAGACTGCACTTCTGTTGACTTTTGACTTTGGCCTAATAGAGATATATTGGAGTATTTTAAAATGGCAAGCTGAGTTTAAAGATTCATTTCCTTGTACTGTTGCTTAAATCTCTTCTCCTGGCCACAGAGAACCAGTATAAAACATCTAGTAAACAATTCTGAATTATGCATTCATGGAAAGTAGAAGTTTAAGTAGCTGTTTTCATATATGGAGAAAATATATGCTTTAAAGCATATGCTGGGATAGAGATGGATAGTTGTTATATTGCAAACAAAATTAGGGTGAGTGTTATGTTCAGAACTGGAAAAAATATTTATAGTTTAGAATCAGATTAAATTGCCAATCAGCTTAAATAAACAGAACCCCAGATTTACATAAAATAGATTATTTACTCATGTCTTTTTCTTTAATACTTACAAATGGTTACTAATGATATGTACAGATAGGTGTAAAAACATTATGGAAGCATAAAGAAAACTTTGTAATAGCAAAAAAGGGAGTCTCTCTCTCCTTGGTAGGTAGTGCTGTGAGTTTCTCCAGCTTTGACAGGTAAACCAGAGGGGAACTACTGGAAAAAAAAAAAATAACATTCTTAATTGAAACATCATCACATACAGGATGTGGTTAGGTAGTCTGAAACCTGCCTGGACTCTTTGGGACTAGTGATTGCAAGGTTCACTGTTCTGCCTCAAATTCTATACCTGTGATGATTCTATATCAACAATGAGGATAGAAAGTGAGCTCTTGTTTCCTCTACATTTGTTTTCATTGTTGAGGATGGGGGCACTGGGAAGAGTCAGCAGTCTTTTCTGGGTATTATAATTAAAATAAATAAATAAATAAATAATTTTTTTTTCCTAAATTGATGTGAATATCTTTTTAACATCTGATTTGCACATCTTGTTCTCAGTGGCCCATAGGAATGGGCTTCCTGTACTCACATAACAGGCTGTTCTCACTGCATTAAGTCTGATCTATGATATTAAATATGCCAAGCATCAGTACCCCTTTTCAGGACACACTCATGAGTGGGACAGCAATAATTACTTGAATGGTTATGGCATGTGCAACAGATATGTTTCTACTTGAAAGAGAAAAGAGTAACTTCCAAAAAATAAAAGCAAAATATAAGAACTGCTGATGTGCACTAAAAATGCAAATGTTAGTGTACTGGCAACACCAGCTTGGGCAGAAGGTTGAAGGTCAGGCTCGGGGGGCAGCTGTGGACTTCTAAGGGAACCAGTTCAATAAAGCAAACCACAGTGCTGGGGGGCAGGGGAGATTTATGGCCAGACCAGTGGGTCCTGCATCTGTTCACTTTGGTTTCATATGGATCCAAACCCCAAGTTTTGGATTGCTTATCAGCACGTGACTTCAGCTGCTGAGGAGCAACTCCCAGCCGAGCTTGTTCCTCTTTGCCTTATGTAGGCACCCAATCCATCTCTTTATAAGGCACAGACACAGCCAGCACTGTGGGACTGTGATTTCAGCAGGTCAGAGAGTGTGTGTTTGTAGCAGAAATGCTGATTTCCATGCTAAATTGCTGATAGCATATTGAGGAATGATTCCTGATGTAGCTGTGGCTGACACCGGCCTGAGGGAAGGAATAGAATTCCACTGAGGAGCTTCCTGTATGTGTCATCCATCTGCCTTAGCAACTACTCAGGAAAAAGGGGAGACCTGCTTCTACCTTCTCTGACTAGAAAGGGTCTGTAAATAGTATGCAACTGAGCACCATTTATGTAATTTTTGGCCTCTGACATATTTAGCAGATTCCTCAGTGCTGATGATAAATGTAGGTACCTTTTAATTAAAACTTCCCCGGAATAACAGATGCATATAATTTCTAAACATAATGCTGAGTGGAAAGTAGCATATTTTGTGAACTGCAGTCGTAGAAGTTTTTGTGTGCTTTGAAAAGCAATTTTAAACAGATAACTACATTCACAGTGTACTACAGATAATCAGAATTCATTAATTCTTGTACATACACCTATTAGCAAAATTAGAACCAGTGTTTAAAAAGAACCCACTCATTTATGTTGTAACCACTTAAAAAGTAAGCTGTTTTTTTTGCTTAGATTTCTTTTTTATGTACATGTCAATGGCACTGCTCAACTGTAACTTTATGTGATAGAAGCAAAAGTTACTGCAGTTGAGCACATCTGATACTTCAAAATATGCTTTGAATTAACTTGCCTCCTTTTTTTTTTTTTTTTTTTTTTTTGCTGGGGGTTTTTGCTTCCTTTTCTTTTCAAAGGCACAGTGCTGCTTGAAGATTGCTAAAATTTCTTGGGAATGTGCTCTAAGGATTTTTTTTTAAATTTTTTTAAGCATTCCCAGAAGATTGTTTTAAAGATATTTCCCTCCAGGGTTAGCAGGTGCGAGGATGAAATATCCATGCCTTTCTGCAATATCAGGTTTAGAATTTCTTAAGGGACTGAGACTGCAACCAAGATGGCTAACAGTTTGCTAAACCCTTTAAAGCCTGGAAGTTAACAGGGAAAAAAAGAGCAATGTCTGTATGACTTGAAGCCCTCTTGGCCTTCAACTTCTTTTTTGTAATTTTAAGCTTTGGAAAAGCCTGGATAGTGGCATGTTGGGCAGACATCATGTTTGGGAAAGGATGCTCGTGAAGCAGTCCAAGGTTTTCTCTGTTTCACCCTGTTCCTTCACTGAGCTCTGTTTCTATAAATCCAATCAAGGTGTGTCCCTTTTTTTATTGCAATGGCATTTCTCCACTTGGTCACAAGGACAGTGCCAAGTGGGAGGCTCCTCCAAGCCCCCAGGGCTCACCTTCTGCCTTGTGGGGAATTGAAAGTGTTGCTGTATCACATCTTTTAGGGCATTATCAGCAGTTCCTGGGTGTTAGGCTGTTGCTACAGAAGGCAGCTGAAAAGAATAGTGTTGATTTTTGTGCCTGGTGCAAGTGAAGCAAAAACATGGTAATACATGTTTGACCTACAGCTACTCTGTAATTTAAACCTCTCTCTTCTTCCAACTCTTCTCAATTATCAGAGAAATTATTAAAAACTCCAAAGGTACAACACAATCTGGATTTGGGTATGTGGGAATGACACGGTGTATTTGTCTACTATAATGAATTCTTACAATGATAGAATTACCCACCTTGAGCACAGTCATGCTATGGAAAAGTTACTAACCTCAAGGAAAACCCTGCAAATTATATATCATCTTTTGACCAAGTATTTCAAGTGGTTATCAGGGGTTTGGGTTTTGGTTTTTTTTTTTCCCCTATACAAAACCTAGGTCCTGCTTATCCTTTCAGAATGACTAGTTTTTTTGAACACTTAAATATATACTCTTCTAAATTCTCCTTGGTTTTCAAACCAAACAGAGAGCCAGCTAATGATTGTATTAATCATTCCAGTATACAAACTGCTTCTTTATTCACTTCTGGTATCTCAGAGATGACAGTGTGGCCAGCTGCCACTACATGTGGGGATAGTTTCTGTGATTTGGACACCTGTCAGCAAGAAACTGAAAACCACATGGAACACAAAACAGCTGCCATGTGTAATGATTTAATATTAACATGCAATAAGGAGCTGGAGCATGTTTCTCATTTTGTATTGCACTGCAAATAAATGATCTAGTCAAACCACTTGTGATATACTCCAGCATTTGAAATCCACTGCCAATTGTTTAATAAATAAAACTAAGGCTACTTCATGGACACCTTGTTATATTATATTTTAAACCTCTTTTACAGTCTTGCATTCTACAGAAGGTAGATTTTCTCTAGTACTTCATTCTCCAAACCAAGTGCCTGTTTTCCAGGCTGTGCTGTAATGCCTGCCCATGTGTGTCAGGTTGGAGCTGTGCCAGTGTCTCATCCACCAGCACTGAGGGACCCAGAGCTGTTCTGTGTGTGTATCCACTGACCAGAATGTTACTGCACAGCCTCTCAGCTCTCTTTGTTTTTAGACAGTTCTGCTGCAAATGTTCTAGGAGTAATTAAAACCAGTATTTCTAGTTTGATAGTAAATCTTTTCTACTCCTCTTTGCTTGCAATAGTTTCATCCACAGTATCAAGTGTTTTCTAAGCCTTAGGGCTGTGTCCTAGAAGCCATTCCTGACTGGTTTATCAGTTCCTATGCACAAGATTTTCACATGTTACTCAAAGGTGGAAGTGGAAAAGAATGCATGATTCTCAGAAATGCAATGTAAATTGCATAATAATCATCAAAATATGTCTTTCAATTAAAATTAAGCAGTGATATAATTTCTCAAGATACTTTCCTGGTGTAGTAGAGCATTTCATGTGATTTGTTTCTTAAATTTCCCACACAGAGGACAGGGCTTTGCAAAACTCTAGGGAAGAAATTGTATTAGTTTTTCACAGTGACACAGCTATTGCCTCCCTCACTGCTTGTCTAGTAAATTTTTGACCACATCCTTGAGGGTTAAGTCAAGGGTGGAGCATGCCAAGCTAATTCATATCTTGTTTTAAAGCTAGCTTCAACAGTTTGGCTTTGGGAACATTCCAAAATACATCTTCTGTACAGGTTGCCATAGATGATTTAGTGGTTAGGGAGGGTCATGCTTTATTTTGCTTTCTGTTTAATTTGATTTCTGGTTTTATAATTTATAGCAAAGAAATCCAAGAGGTTTGTTTAAAGCCCTTTTATTTTCTTCTGTGCAAATATTGACTAAAATAATTTTAATGATAAATCTAGTATTTAGACTTGACAGAATAAGCTGTGGGTTTCTAATCTCATAAAAAAGGGAAGGCCTAAAACTGGAGTTAAAAGAATGTTTCTTTCGTCTTTCCCAGTGTCATATAAAGCTGGAAATACACCTCTTCTGACCTTGCAGGAATGTAAAGGCCAGTGAACTTGATGGTACCTTCCATGGTGTTTGTGTCATTTTATGAAATTTTGGTAGATAATGTATATTCTAATAATCCACAAATATTTCTGTTCAGTTTCTTTGGAACATGAGTTATGTTCCCATAATACACATCCAACTACATGTTTCACTGCTTTCCTTTGTCAAGCATGTTTTGTGGAAAAGCTCCTGACTGTTTATGGATTGTTAGTCCTTCTTTTGCTGGTCACTCTCTGGAAACCAAGTATAGGAGCCATTCATCAGTGAATTTATTTATTTTTAATAAAGGGCTTCAATTCAAAGTCTGGTGATGGAAAACTAACGCTCAAAAGCCCTTGGGATATTGATTTCTCTCCTTTTGGCTGGGTTATGTGTTTTCCTAAAATAATAAGTGGGCCATTTAAGTGGTTCTCTTGATAAACCATGCAGGCTCATTCATAAAGAAAACTTCTATTTATCTGTTTTTAGGCTTTTTGCTTGTATTCCCAGGCATGGCTCCTTAGGGAAGGGAAAGTGTTGACTCCTCAGTGATGTCATTTTTCACATTGAAGGGTTACACGTTTTGAAGAGGATAATAAATGTGCCCAAAGTGACAGAGCTGACATCTAGAAATCTGGAAGTGTTTTTGAATAAGCTATTCACAGGGTACAGCTAGGTTTTCATTTGAATCTGTAATACATTAGTTTTAGACTGAGTCAGTTGTAATTCATTCTTATACAGATTATACCTTCCTAAGCTTAATTACTGTTCTTTTCCTAATATGTCCCCAAAGAGCAGCTATTTTGCTGCAATTACTGAAAGTAAAAAGGAGAATAAAATTCAGTGACAGTAAATTCAGCTCCTCAACTGTACATATTCATCTTAGGGATCTGGGTTTTGTTGGTGTTCATTTTCCTCTGCTGAATGAAAGACAGGTCCCATATTATTATGAATTTAACAGTCAAGCTTTTAAGAGCCACAGAACCAAATTCTTTCCTGTTAATATCTTAGCAACATAATTAGTAGATGGATGATGTTGAATTAAAGTAATTGTTGTTGTTGTTGTTACAGTGAGCTTAAGATAGTTTTCAAATCCCAAACATTAAGTAACTGTTTTTGATGCGGATGCAGTCATTGGTTTTATCTCCTAAGGTTGTATCTCTTTTTTTTTTTTTTTTTTAACAATTTGGATTTTAATTTTTAGGTGAAATTCATAATGGTGCATTCATCAAAATGATATCTTCATTTAGTGGGAAATATCTGCATGGAATGTACATCTGGCATTTAATGAGTAAATAATGGGGCTATTCTACATGACTACTGATTTTAATCCAAATATTTGTGTTATATTATCCAAGCTCCCAAGGCAAAATCAAAGTGGACAGATTTGAGCTCCTGGCCACAGGTAATGAGAAAACTGACAAACATCCAGTAAAAATGTTCTTAACCTTAAAGGTGGGTCAGTCAGACTGGAGGTACCAGTAGAACACAGATGGACCCTTAGGCTGCAAAAGAAAAACAGAATTTTTTTTCTTTGCTAGATGTACATCTACAATTTCAACTAGCTGCAGCAGGGAAGTGATGCTGAAGCCAGGCTCTGGCCTTGTTCTTTTCCCATCCCTGACTCACAGTAAGCAGAGATTCTGAATGAGTTGTATTTCTACTCCAGGGTGGTGGGGTGGAGAAGAGAGGTGGGGGGAAAAAAAAAAAATCTAATCAAACCAAACTGTGCAAACTGTCCTGTTCACTTCCAGTTCTGCAGCTTCTTTCTCCTCACGCCAAACTTGAAAATAGCTGGGTGTGCATTTTTACTTCTTGGTGTCAAATAATGACTTTGGATAGTGCCTGTCTATAGTGCCCCTATAAGCAGACAGGATCTGTGGATGTTTCAGCATTTGTCTGGCAGGATTTCTGGTTAGATTATTTTGCCTTCCTTTATGTTTTCATTAACTTGGACTCTTGTCCTCAAAGGTGCTTGAAATTGGTGGTTAGAACTGCTAGAATGTCCTCTTGTGAAGGTTGTAATAGGAAAATTCTTAGAAGAAATAATTTGCTAACATTTACTGTACAAAACAGTTTTCAAAGAAAAATATTACTTTTATTCAAAAATCTTTTCTTCTGGAACATTAGATTCCCAAGTCTAATTTCCTGCAATAATATTAATTAAGCTGCATTAATCTGGGTGATTTGTGAAATTATAGAAATAGCTGATAAAATACATCTAGTCATGCAATTCAGTATTTTTAAAAGTCTATATTTTTCCTTGTGAGATTTTATTATTACCCTAGAAGCAATGGATAATTTATTTAAAGCAAAATTACCAGTCTCATGCCATGAAGCTTAGGTTGGTAAGCATTCTGGGCCCCACTGCTCTTTTAGTGATCAGTGGTCTTGAACAGTTGAAGCCAAAATGCCAATTTGGTGACCCTGAGCAAGGGAACACCCACTTCCCTTGACCAGAAACAAGGATTGTCTTCTGGCATTTAAAAGAGTGGGACACAAGCCCCACTTTCCCAAGTCTGGCTTTGTAAGGGATGTGGAAATAGCTGAGTGCATATCTTGGATGAAAGGAAGAGAGGAAAACCTGCTTGCCTAAAGCAGTAAGACACACTCTCGACCTCAGGGTTTTCAGCTTGGTGCAGGTTGAGAGGGCACAGAGAAAACAATCACAAATATGCAAAGATCATATTGTGTGTTCACCCCAAAGCTGATCAGAGACATTTAAGGTAATTTCAAAGTCTCACTTTTCAGTAATACCACACAGCATGCAATGAAATAGAGCATTTTTTAGGTCAGGGTTTATTCTGTTTCCTCATTCGTGAATGTCAATCTAGGTTTTCATGTCCAATTTTTTAAAGAAATATTTTTTGCATATACTGAGGGGCCAAAGTTCAAATTGCAGTAGAGAAGGCCCAGCTGATTTCAGAATCATTGGAGAGGAGTTACTGCAAAGAGCGTTGGATGAGAGTTGGTCATTCCCTGATACCTCTTCCTCCTGGCTATCTCCTTATGTTCTGCCTTGCAGGCCCATTCACTTGTGAAAATCATCTTCCTTGACTGCAATCTGATAATGCTCTCAAAATAGAGTTATTATCAATATTTTGTGCTTTGTAACTTTATATCCCATCCCAATTTCAATTTATGCCTGACAGAGACAACCCATAGTGTTACATGTTTAAGGTGTCCAAGAGCTTAGCATTCAGTAATTTGATGTGATTTAAATGCCAGTTATTTATGTACTTTCAAAAACTTATATTATGCTCGATACAACAAAGTCGTGGTGTTAACTGCAGAATTCCAATCATCATGTCTAGGTGTTAGGTGCAGAATTCCAATCATCATGTCTAGGTGTTAACTGCAGAATTCCAATCATCATGTCTTGGTGTTTACAGAGAGTAGGACTTGAACTCTTCATTCTCCATTGCTGTTGCAGTAACCTGTAGTAGCGCCTACTGTATTTTAAAGTATCTTGATGGAATACTTAGGCTGTAAAAAAGAACACAGCTTGAAACTATTTACACTCACATCCAAGACCTTATAATTTCTTTAACTTCTGCTTTTGTTTCATACAAGCAGAACGTTGGATAAAATCACTGTTTTCATATATTAGAAGTCAATTGCAATTTATTGAAGTAGACAGCCTCCAACTATGACAGATGAATTAATGTGACATAAGCACCTTATAAAGGAAAATAAAAAAGATGAAAACAATTGTATAGTTAATAGGGATAAAAATCAATATATAATAAAGGAAGAGGTATGCAGTATAAAAAGCACAAGGTCAGCACAAATCAAGAAAGACTCTGAGAACTCACAGAGAGCTTTAGGACGTTGAATCAGCAATTCTGTGACAGACAAATAGTTCACGTTGTGGTCATACAACTCTTATATTGGGAAACTCATGCATGTTTCCCAGTCTCTATCTTTTTGATGATTTCTGACCTGTTTTCAACTGTGTAGCTAAAATTTGGGTCTTCCTCTGCAGGTTTTAGGACCTGCAATCCCGATTGACCTGTCAAATTACCCCCAGGTTATTTGCAGCTTTCCCTGCCAGAATAGACATCACATTAAAACCATACTGATTTAGAAAAACTCATCTAATAAAGAATAAATAATAAATTAGAGAGAAGAATCCTGAAAAAACACTCTAGATCATGAAAGTAACTGATGACCATATTGTGCAGATAGATAGTGCCCTGAGATGAAGAGATCTAGGATTCCTGAAGATGAAGAAATGCAATATGGTATCCCAACAAATGAAGGACACTACAAGAACCTTCTAAATTTGAAGTCATTTTGCATTTAGGAAAGAAAATATTCTTTCCACTTTTTTACAATGTAGCCTCTGAACTCTGTCATGGCAGTCTCCATTTGACTAATATTGAATGTGGATCTGTTATGATTAATAAGATTCTGCATAGAATTAGCCTCTATCTAAATGTATAGGGAAAACCTAAATGGAGCCTTCCTCTGTTCAACTGCAGAAACAAAAATGCTTTTTAAAAAAACAATTTCCAAATTTGGATTGTGGAAAAAAAAAATCTTCATTTTTGTATAATATGTTTGCTTTTGCCATTGCACTTTCATTTTCTTATTACTTGTTTATTATCTCCTATTGCACAACTAAACCTTAAATGTGCACTCTAAATCACCTGAATAATATTAGTTGTCACCCTTCAGATGAAATACACTTAAGTTTACATTGAAATCTGAAATGTGCTGATACAAATAGAGTAGGTGTAAGAACTGATAAGCAAGTGAGACTTGAGAACTCACACCATTTGGAACATTGTCCTAAATTAATTTCAGAAACACCACATGCTTCATTCTTTCCATCTCCTCTTTGAGACGCATGACTTCTCCATGCAGCTTGAGTTATGACAGGGACACAATATCTTAAAGATTTGTAGATGCTGTCACTCTACTGCAGTGTTGAAGTTGGAATTGCCATGTTGTTCTGTGTTGGTTTGGAGAAATGGATATATCCATTTCAACCTACATAAAAAAGATGTTCTTTATTAAGTGATCCCTTTGCCACAATGTTTCTGAATTGCAAGGGGAGGTATCAGGAATTTTAAGAAGCTTTCAGCACTGGTTCCACAGGGCTTTTGGGATATGATTAGTCCCACTAGTTGTGCTTATAAGACCAGTGTGCAGCTGTGAGGAAACCACACGTATGTGCTGAGGGGGTCAGAGGGAAGCCACGAAGGCAAAGTCCCATTCTGCTCCCAACCCTTGTCCAGTCCCTGCAGAACCAAGGAGGAAGCCACAGCTGTGGGTCAGGGTTTTAATGTGGTTTATGGCAAGGCAAACCAGCATTTATAAAAGTGAGAGCTACGTGAACTGTAGAGTATGAAAGCAATCTGCAGTGCACAGCAAGTTTGTGACCCTTCCGCAGCACAGCTTCGCCTGCTCTCCGTGCAGTCCATCACCAAACACTCGGGTAGAATTCTACATGGCACTCTCACAGTGTCTTTTTCATTATTTTCTCAGCTCACATTTTCTATTGTGAGCCTTCATAGTGAACTGCAGTGAGTTTAAACAGAAAATAAAATTTACATGGGATTTCTCTATTCTCCCTAGAGCTAGGTGATTTGCATTGCTCTTACCTTTTAGAGTACCTGAATTATTTGCTTTATAGCAGAAACTAGTTCCATTTTTGAATTTACAGATTAATGGCCATAAAGGCAAAGGAATGCACATCAGGTGTTTGCTAGGTGGTGGGTTTTTTTTTGTTCGTTTTGTTTTTTTTTAATGTCAGCATTCAGCAATTAACAACATTTCAGTAGTAAAGAAGACTTGCAGTTTCAGGAGCAAGCATGTCCCTAAGAATGAAGGAGCTGTGACAAGTCAACTTGAGAAAGATAGTGAAGGGAATCATGATTAGAGGTCCATTAAAGCCCTTTTCGATATAAAATAATTACTGCACTTAGATTATTTTGTGTACTAAATCTCCCTCCACAGCTCGTGGATTTGCTTTAATTTTAATATGTACAGGCCTTTTCTTCCAATGGTAAAAGCTTTGCAACTGTTAACATTTTTTTGATCAAAAGCATTTAAAGAGAATTTTCAGCAACCCTTTGATTAGCAAGAATAATATTAATTTTTACTGGATTATTGAAATATAAAAGAAGATTGATATTGTACTAATTGAAAAATAATATACACGAAGTAGAACTTCTTGTAAAATTGGATGATAAGAGTTTGCTGTGTCCTGGAATTCTGAATATCATTAAGAAATGCTGAGAATGGAATTTCCAAAGTGCATTTGAAGTAATACAATATTTATGATGATAAAGAATGTACTACAAAATCCCTTGGGGCTCGTTGGCTGCATAATTAACATAGGTGTAAATTAGATTTCAGTAAAATTGGATGACAATTTCATTTTTTTTAGTGAAAAGACAAATATTCTACCAAAAGACCAGTATCAGAAAGCTGAGAATCCATAACTGCCTCTTTTCTAGTTAAATAAAAATGACACAGTATGATGTGTCAAAGAGGCAAAAATGGCAGGGGACTAAAGCTGCTCTTGTGTGGCTGATGGCTAAGAGCAGGAGATTGCTGACTGTGTGATAAAAAGCAATTGCTGCAGTCATTGATGAAATGGTTTGAATATTGCACTGATTGATTGTTTGCCCCTGTGAACGTGTGGCATCCCATTAAAATGCTTAATCATCAAAGTCAAAAGTCACTAACTTATATAGAATCCAACTGAAAATGTGGGCTTGCCAGCTAAAGTTAATTGTGCAGTAAGATTTGTGTGTAGCCTTACACGTGGGCTTAAAAATTCCTTTTAGGAGTGAAATTAGAGGAACCAAGCCATCAATATGTCAAGTCATTATATATTGCCTTCTCATCTGCATGACCTGCTATCATGACACCACCATCCCATTAAAACATACTCATTTGCTGGTGCTGGCCAGAAGTGACACTGATAGAGCAGGAATTAGAGGCAAATCCAGGATACTTTTGAAATTAAATACAATTATTCACTACTGGCTACTTGAGCCTTCTGACTTTTCTCCCAATACTGCTGACTGTCATCGTCATTTCCCAAAAGAGAGACTCTGTCACAGTTGAAATCTATAGGAGTTTTGGCACTGCCTTAAGAATAGTCAGGGAATCCCTTTCAATGCCTGATGCCTGAGTGGATGTAGAAAATGAAATCTTAAAAATAAATGTGTAGTCTAAAAATTTAAGAATGGTGTTCGTTTATAAGGTCCAAGTCTATGAAACATTTTCTCTATGAGAAGCTGTTTTGGGACATATGTCTATGGGTTATCCATACAAAGTAATCTCCTTGCAACATAACAGGTATTAAATGAGGTGGTACTTGGTTGTTCATCGAGCATAAACTCAAATTTTCCATAGTGTTTAAATCAACCATGGTTGTCTAGGAAGTTTTCAGTTGTTTTTACCTGATGGATCCCAAGACAGATGTTTTTATAAGATTTAATGCTGCCGGATAATTGCTGTGTGTGAAATGAATGAAAATGCCAGATTATATTTTCATTTCTAACTATCATAAGCAATTATTGACTCCCCTGTCCTTGGCAGAGTGTAGAGATTTATTAGCATCAGAAATTAATATTGATCAAAACAAGGATGGTGGGTCAATGAATATTAAATGAAGGTATTTTCATCTTCCCAAGGTTAAACTAAGATTTTGCTTTCTGAATTCTGTCATCAAGATTTTGCTTCTGGTTTCAGATATGCTGGGAATGTAATTGCAGATGCAGGACTCTAGATATGCTTTCATATGCAATGTTATATTTCAAGCAGTTTTAAGACAGATGGAAATGATTATCAAAATCATGCAAGCTGGTAAAAAAGAAAAAAAAAGGGAGGCGTGGGGGGGACTGAATCCTTACTGTACATAAAAGGTTTGCCTACACTGCTGTATCATTTCCTAGCCCTGACTGATAGGATAGCAGATGTCCTGATGGTGGATTATCTAATCACCCTCCATAAATACAGATTGGGTTTGTGCACCGTGGCTCTGCAGCCCCTACTGAGTCTGCATCACTTCCAGTCATGGAAGTCTTTTGCTGAGCTGGGAGCTTGTTAAGTTGCCATTGACTCCACAGGTCATGGCTTTTCCTATTTGTTCCGCAGGCTGCCTCTCCCATCTTTTTTTATTCTCTGGCTCTAGACTATTTTCCTGCAAATTATAACCAAGACTGCTACCCCTGATTGTATTCCCTGACTTAAATCCTTTACTTTAATGTAGATGAACAAAACATCTTTATAAAAGCCAATATTTTAAATCTATTTTTAAGACAGTGTGAAAGAAATGGTTTGAAATATTTACTGGTACAGAACACTTTCACTGGCCTACCTTGACATTTTGAAATATTAGTTAGCTAGGGTACTTCAACAAATACTTTCGAGACTTACCTCTTGCAATATTATGTTAGAAATTAGAAAGGTCACTGACTCCACACTTCCTGCAGTCTTTTTTCTGCATGCCCTGAAGTTAGGAGAGGGAGGAGTCAGCTTTCACTGGCTGAAACTCCTCACTTATTTATCCTGGTGTTCTGGAAACTACTGATGAAAACTGAGGACAAAAAGCAACGCATTTATTCTGTTCCATTGAAGACTAGGGCTGCTTGAACTTGAACTTGTGTATTCCTACAAAATGAAACTGAATAATATATATATATATTTATATATATATATTTTTTAAATAGCCAATGGTAGAACCTCATCCTGTATGCCAACTAGAGAAAAGGAAAGTTTTATAGAGCTGAGCCACCCTCCTGTCCTTGGACTGATTTTTGAAGCAATGTATTGACACGCTGGCACATGTATCAGGCTAAGTTGAAACACTATTATGCCCCAGGAACAAGCTGAATTAGGGGATGTATTTTGCTCAAAGTCACTAATTTGATGAGAATTCTCTATTTCAATGTAATGTCTAAAAATTAAAGTACCAAAACTGAGAGCAAACACATGGGTTTGAGATGACAGATTTGCCTTTAATGCTCAACTTTGTTGTGTCAAGAAAGTCCCTGATTTGTATTCTTTTCTTGTTCCCTTTCTTCATTCTGCATTTGTGTAAAAGCTTAAAAAGTCCCTTATTCTTGCTGACTTTATCTTAATTTCTCTTTGATCCTTTTTTTAGTTCATTTTTCTATTTTAAACTTTTTGTAGCTGCATATGTTGTTTAAAGCTGTTATTCTCTCAAAAAATCCTTTCCCTTTCCTCAAGATAATTTCTGTCCTTGAATAAAACTTTCAAAGTAGCTTAAGTCTCATATTCAGAAGATATAATTACCTAAAAGCCTTTTCACTTTGAGAATTATTGAACTAAATATTAAGCTAATAACTTCAAGTGATTTATGTTCCAAACTCACTTTTGTATTCTTTAAAATTTTGCCTTCTTGTAACTAGTTCTTTCCTCTCTCCTTCACCACTTTTTTGCTACACAGTCTTCTCCTGTTTTCATGTCTGTTTTCATTTGTCTCTCATATTAATTCCCAGGTTTTTTTGTATCTGTATCTTCTGTTTCATGAATTTTTTCTTTTTACCCACTGGCATACTCAGCCTTCCCTAACCTTCATCTCTGGTCTTTTCTTTTTAGTCTGTGCAAGAGCAATGGTGGTACCTTAACAAAGCAAGGGGAGAAAACAACTCTGTGTAGCAGCCAAATCTGGTGTTTTATTCAGTTCCCCATATGCTGTTCACGAGACAACCTCTTCATATCCATCTTCCAGCTCATTTTCTTGATATGCATGCAACACAAATGTCCCTTAAGAGAGAATTTGTGAACCTCAGCAAGGTAACTTGACAGCCTCAGAAGAGAAAAATTTAATACCTTCATTAAGCATGGCTACAAGGCAAAGATATTCTTTCATTTCTATTAAATTCCCCTAGCACCTTCTTTCCTAAGTTATTCTTTCTACAAAACAGTATGAAATTATGAGTCTTTTTTTGCATTCATGGTAGCCTTCTATGCCATAAATTACAGCCTGAGATTTTTAACCTTTTTGTTCCTTCTGCAGATTCTGTCTTAAACAGCTTTTACAGTTGAAAAAAGTTATAAAGAATTATGTAATCAATTCTGGCACGCCCTAAAACTGCACCCATCTACAAAATCCATGGTATGGATGCCTTCTGGGGAAAGAAAAATTTGTATCTCTCCACACCAAAACATCACAGGGAAGTAGTATAAATAAAAATTTGGTTAAGAGATTATTCACCCTAAATTAATAAGTGCTTTTAACTCCCAAAATAAAAGAGAATGAAGCCTATGTATATATTTGTTTCTGCACAGGACTATACAGTATATTATATTCATATGTTAGAATGAGATTGATTTCAATGTAAAAAAGAGGTCACAACTTTTAATGTTATACAGATTTACTGTTTCCAACTTGCCATTTCCAATAAGAACACACATTTCTTAAATTAGGCCAAGACAGTTGATAGTTTTGTTAGAAAAGTGATAAAATTGACTCCATTTAGTTATGAATTGGGAAATATTCATGGGTGAAAGGTCTGCATCTGAGCAGCATCCTGGGGAGGCTTTGAAGATAAAGGTTTGTGTGCATCCTAGCAAAGATGTGCTTGGATGGAAAAATGTCTCCAGGTGAAGGCTGGGTAGCCTGGATCCCAGCTGTGAGTGTGATTATTGGTTATTGTAGCTGGTTAGCTGGATAAAGCAGGAATGAAACTTCTGGGGAATTAACTGGGAATGCAGGTGTTTTTAAGGTGTGATCCCTTATACAGAATTATAGAATATAGAGTTGGGAGGGGCCTTTTAAAGGTCATCTAGACCAAAGCCCTCTGCACACATATGCCTTGCTGTGGATCTCCTCATACTTGATGTTTTACATATTATTAGTAAATTGCTCAATTTCTTCTGCTGTAACATGTCCTGGGTATCGAGGCTGCTGAGCTAAAGGTATCTGCTGACAAGTCTTAAAATCAAGGACCAGGACAATTCTTGTGTTCTGGTATTGGCAGCTAAAGGCAGAAATCAGTGTTGAAAGCAGGCATCTTTCTCATGTGGATTTGAGAGAGTTTGGAGCTGGTAAGGCAAAGCACTGGTGTGAAAAAGGCTTTTTCTAACTCCTTGACTTGCTACTCTTCAGCACTGAGCTGCAAAAGCAGGGACACCTTATGGATCCTCTTGCCAAGGATGTGGCTACTAAATTGGTTTCCACTAGTCCTGAGTTACTTATTGAGGAGTTGTTACTTATCATTTCAGATTCCATCAGTTACTGAATTGATAATATGCACTTCTGTATGCTATAGTTTTATTTCTAAAGCAGGGCAGTCAGATAGGATTTTTGGTAAGTCTCTAAATACACATTTTTATATGCCTAAACTACAACTTCACTTAGTAACACCTAGTGTAGTTTCAGCTACTAGAAATCCTTTCTTTGTCACTATTTTAATTTCCTTCAGAATTAAAGATGCTTATATTTTCCATAAAAAGGAAATGATATAAAAGAGTTGGGTTTTTTTAAAAAAAGGGAATTTTATTCTATATTTTTAAAACACCATTTCTCTCTCTATAGGTCACATTTTTTTCTATTTCTTTATGTATAGCCATAGGAAAAAGTTATACTATTATCACTGCTATTGCTGTTGTGTCATAATGTCACAAAATGTCCTCTTTTTTATTTCTATTTTAGTACATATTTGGAATAATTGTGGACAGCTGCTACTAAGTAAAATATTCCCCCCTTTTTCTCCCAAGTGTCCCTTGGTCTGAAAACAAATTGGCAGAACTCTATGTTGAAATGTATATACACTTAAAGTGTAAACATACCCAGCATGATCAATAATAAAAGTAAGGTAATACATTTTTAACTGTAAAAAAAAAAGAAGTGCAAGACCAAATTGTGAAAATCTTCATTTCCTTAAGCAAAGCATTAAAATTAAGATATATTTACCCACGTGAATTTTCTTTGACAGTGAGCTGTTTCCCTAAAAGTCTTGCTTTAAATAAAATTCCTTCCTTTTCCTCCTTCCTTT
>VXAC01002054.1:0-32300 GCA_013399225.1 Rhipidura dahli
TTATTATTGTTGTTATTATTGTATTAATTATATCAAATTCTTTTTATTTGAGAAGAGGTGGAGATAATACAGAGAGACAAGAAAGAAGAAAGGAAGGAAGGAAGGAAGGAAGGAAGGAAGGAAGGAAGGAAGGAAGGAAGGAAGGAAGGAAGGAAGGTAACCAATATGGTTAGTAATTAGTGGTGTGAATATTTTTGGGATTTTCAGTTCTATTCCTGATTCTGACTATTTTAGTCAAGTCTGTAAAATTTTAAATAAATGTGGCCTTGTATTATCTTGTAAGCTCTTTGGTCAAGACAAATATTTAGAAGTTCTAAGTTCATTTAAGGGTAGATCTTTACTATTCTTTCAAGCTTAAGAAAAAAAAAGGAAAAGGGGAGAACAAGGAAGACATTCAGGAATTTAGACAACTCTAGAAAATGACAACAATTTTGATAATATCAGCATCATGATTTGGCACCTGTCATCTTGATGCTGCATACTTTTTCTTTGCTAAGCAGTGGAATCATAGAAAGAATTGTACAGGGATATAATTATACAGGACCACTATGTGGTCCTTCCTAAACCAGAATTTTATGAAGTTGCAGGCTTCAGACCTCTCCTGGTGTCTGGGGTTTTGTCTCCAATACACCAAACCCATATCAACTTGGAAGGTTTATAAAGAATTCTTAGAAAATTCATGACAATTTAAACTATACTCACATTGAATTCTGTTCACAATGGGCATGTATATTATTAAATAGATACTTGAACAATATTTGATTGCAATTATATAAAATAACAATTATATAAAATAACAATTATATAAAATAACAATAACAACAGGCATGATAAGTGTTTGCCAGATGAGATGACAGTCATTTATATATTTGTAATTAACTTTAGTTTCATTTTCCTGTGTAGAATAGGCAAGGACCTGACACTGTTTCTAATTCTAATTCCAACTCCAATGTGAAAATGAACATCTATGCAAGGAGAAAGGTGCAGTTTTTCTACTACCCTGAGTGAAATCAGTATTAATCACAGAATCATACAATCACAGAGAGGTTTGAATTGGAAGAGACCTGAAAGATAATCTAGTTGCATAATCCCCACTTGAGCAAGGACACCTTCCACTAGACCTGGTTGCTCAGAGCTCCCTCCAGCCTGGCCTTGAACACTTCCAGGGAAGAAGTATCCACAGCTTCTCTGGGTACCTGTTCCAGTATCTCATCACCCTCCCAGTAAAGGATTTCTTCCTAATATCTAATCTAAACCTACTCTATTTCAGTTTGAAGCCATTCTTTGTCCTGCCACTACAGGCTTTTGTAACAAGTCCCTCTCTATCATTCTTGAAAGCTCCTGTCAGGTGCTGGAAGGCCACAATTAGGCCACCCCTAAGCCATCTGTTTCAGGCTGAACACTCCCACCTCTCTCAGCCTTTCCTCACTGGAAAAGTGCTCCATCCCTCTGACCATCTTGTGGCCTCCTATGGACTTTTTCCATGTCCTTCCTGTGCTGGAACCCCTGAGCTGGGTGGAGTGCTCCTTGTGGGGTCTCACCAGAGCAGAGGAGAGGGGCAGAATCCCCTCCCTCCCCTGCTGCCCACGGGGCTCTGGCTGCAGCCCAGGACACGTTTGGCTCTCTGGGCTGGGAGTGCCATGGCTGGGTCATGTCCAGCCTCTCACCCACAGCACCCCCAAGTCCTTCTCTCAGGGCTACTCTGGATCAGCTCAGCCCCAGACTGATATCACAGGTTGCCCTGACCCACATGCAGCACTTTCCACTTGGACTAACTGAAGTTCATGTGATTCTCAGGGCCTGCTACTTGAACTTTTCCAGGTCTGTATGGATGTCACCCCACCCTTCACATGTAAAATATTGTAATTTGTATCGAAAAATTGCAAGTGAGTGTAAATCTGGAAAGTGTTAGCCCTAAGACTGAAAATAGGTATGACATGGTGGAAACAAGGTGGAAAGGAAAGGAATGTATAAATTTTATATTTCTCCATATATTTTCCTTCCACTTATTGTCAGATTCCTAATTTGATGATGGAGAGTTAATAATAGAAAATATATTTCATTAATAAAAGAGTTGGTGCTCTTCTATAATAGACTTTTTCTTTCCTTGTGAAAGATTATCACTGTGGAAGTTCATCGCTGAATGTGTATGTGTAGTTTGTCATTCATGAGTTTATTTCTTGTCTGGTCCTTTAAGTTCAAAGAAAAAAACAAATGCAAACCAAATATGTCAGATAAAAATATGTTGATTGTACTTATTTTGCATAAACCAGAGTTTCTAACTCCTTCTAAAAATGTGCTCTGTAGTTCACAGTATCATAGAATAAGCTGATTTAGAAGGAAACCCTGAATATCATCAAAGTCCAACTCTTGGCCCTGCACAGGACATCCCAAGAGTCACATCATGTGCCTGACAGAGTTGTCCACATGCTTCTTGAACTCTGTCAGGCTTGATGCTGAGACCACTGCCTTGGGGAGCCTGTTCCAGTGCCCAATCATCCTCTGAGTGAAGAATCCTTGCATGATATCCAGCCTAAACCTCTCTGAATTCAACTTCAAGCCATTTCTTCAAGCCCTTTCATTAGTTACAAGAGTGAAGAAATCTGTTTCTGCCTCTCTTCTTCTTCTCACAAGGAAATTGGAGACTTCAGTGAGGCCTTGTCTCAGTCTCCTCCAGACTAAACAAACCAAGTGACCTCAGCTCATGTGGCTCCCTCACTGCTGTCCTTTGGACACTGATAGCTCCTGTGTCACTCAAAGCTGCCCCAGTGCAGAGCAGAGGGGACAATCTCCTCCCTTGCCCAGCTGGCCATGCTGTGCCTGATGCCCCCCAGGACACGCTTGGCCCTCCTGGCTGCCAGGGCACTGCTGGCTCATGTTCAACTTTCCATTGACCAGGACCCCCAGGGCCCTTTCCATGGCACTGCTCTCCAGCCTCTCATTCCCCAGTCTGTCTGTGCATGCAGGGCTGCCCCATCCCAGGTGCAGAATCTGGCACCAGCCCTTGTTAAACTTCATGCAGTTGGTCCATGTCTTTGATTTGTCGATGTGTCTCTGCAGGGTCTCTCTGCCCTTGAGGGAGATGACAGCTCAGAGTGCACACACGCTATGTGCAGGGTATAACTCCATGACAGCCATTTTCGACTGTAATCACCAGTCAATACTTTCAGGGCACATTAATTTGCACTCCAGTAGTTGTATCCAGGCTAAGATTTCGTTGACATTTGATGGTACTCCATGAATACAAAATTCTCACATCAGGCTATATGATAACTGTGGATTCATTATTCTCCTGTTTCTAACTGCTAGTTCATTTTTCCCAGGATTTTTTAAGAGATACAAGCTATGCTGATAGCATAGCTATCCTCTTTCGTTATCAGTCTATAGAGTGTGTTTCTTTATACAGCTCTTCCAATGTTAGCTGTGTTTAATGAGCTCTCAAAGACATCTGCTAAGATAATGAGATTGTTTCAGATGGTCTTTCAATTAACTTAGAATAACTTTCTCCTGTGCTTTTTTCTTTTATATTCAGAAAATTTGCTCTCAGAATCTGTCTAAATTATGGTTATAAAAGAAAGTAGGCTGGTTGAAGCACAAGCAGGTCCTAATACCACCTTGGAAATTTTGAATATTTCCAACAATAGCCAGTGAATATTGTGGTTGTTTTGTTTTGGTTTTTTTTTTTTTTTTCCTAATTAAACAGCATCACTGCTGTGATTCAGTAATTAGATAACAGCATTAAACTAACAAATTGTCTTTTGCTTCACCAACTCCTTCCAAAGACCTCCAGGAAGTCAGAGAGGTAGCAGCTTGTACACAGGTAATTGGTGGCACAAAAAATTATTATTTGTATTTTTAAAAGACCCTGAGACTTAATGGACATCCTTTTGCAGATCCATTGCAATTCCAGTGAAAAACAGTAAAACCGCATCTGACTTAAGAACTTTAAATGGAAGTATGTGTACAATTTCTGTTGAATTTTACAGCTTTTGAAATTCTTTCCCTTCAGAAATGGTGGCATATTAATCTGTTCATTTTCAGGGCCCTGAAAGATGCTCATTGCTATTACCAGGCTCCCAACTCAGAGACTGGCAAAAAAAAAGCATGTCTAATTTATCCCAGAGCAAAGAATTTTACTTAAGACAGTTTGGTCCCTCATATGTAGGCTGTCTACACCAATGTTTAACTTCCATAAATGTCCCCAGGAGACTTATCTCTATAGACCTCCTCTACTTCGAAATATAAGGTAAATCTTTTGGCCCATATGTGGCCAAGAATTAATAACTATTTAATAAATTCCTGTTTCTGCTAATGCCAGCTTCTCTATAGAAAATAATCTTTCTTTTAACATATTTGTACAGCAAAAATATCTAATACTAAAATGTGCCCATTAGGCAAGAAGGAAGAGAAGGTGAACTCTCACTATGTCTTCTTGCAAGACAATAATTGGTATTTTCCTCACTTCAAGCGTGTGTACCTAAATGTCAGGTTCCTAAATCTTTTTTTACAAATGCTTATCATTAGAAGGAGATTTTCAGATATTTCAGGCTCTTCATATATAAAGTGGGGAGTGGGGAAGGGAATACAGGTGTGGGATATCCATGTGGACATATTCCCTGGGCAGGCATAGAGATATTACATCAGGCTAATGGGTATGAGAGAGAAATTTAACATCTCTCTGGATTCCTCATAAATTCACATCTGAACCTTTTTTTATCTTTTGTTTGTTTGTTTGTTTGTTTTCTTTTAATGATGTTGTCTACAAATAAAACAACATATGCATTATTCTAATTCTTTATCGAATAACAAATTAGCTATCCATAGGTCATGCTAGGTATAGGGACAGGAAGGGAGAGAGAGGAAAAAGGAAAGTACTGTTTTCTACTGCTGTATAATCAGAATAGTGACTTGTAAATTTTTTCCTATGATAAAGTTATAGGGGAGAAAATATATTGAAAACTGATATTTGCATGAAGTTCAACACTTCACAATTTTATGGGACTTAAGAAGGTTATTTGGACCTTCAAGAGAGAACAAAATATGCTTGCCATGAGGAGAAAAATTCTGGTTGAAAAATGAAGCTTAACATCATCCTGTACTATGCGCATATTTGAAAGTGTTTGTTAGAAACAAAAAAATATCTTTTTATCATTGGAATTATTTCACTTTAGGGTGATCTAGTTCACATCTATTGGGTGATAAGTATCTTTCCCTAAAATATCAGTAAGTCTGTTAAATTTATATTCAGATGATATTCATGAATAGCAAGAGAGATTAAACAATTCTTTGTTTAAATCATTGTGCAAAGAAAACTAATGCAAGAGAAAAACCTGCATCTGACAGTCTGAATAATATGCTTATTCACAGAAAGCATCTTTAAGATATCCTTCACAGATCATTAGCTTCATGGGATTAGGAATGAGCCTGCATAGATTTAGCAATGATCCCTCTCCTCAGGATATTGTAACAGGTATGAAACCCTTTCCAGGCCATATGGTGACAGAGGGCAGCACTCTTTCCCAGGGGCCTTGTCAGACTTAGCCACAATCTATTGTCAGGCACAGTTGGTGAAATCTGATTCTCACTTAGTTTAGTGAAACAGAAGTCCCCTTAAAGATAATATCAAGAGTACAGCGATCACACCAAATGACTTGCATTCTGTCAGTCTGCCACTTTTCTCACGTAATCCCATATGTGATTACCACACAATATATATGCTTCACTTTTTTCCTTCTAAAAATTATTCATATTAATATATAAATATATGTACATACTGGTATCTATTATAAAATTCACCATCCTTTTCACAATTCACTATGTCCACAGATGCAACTGGAGTACAACTAAGCAACTAGAAAACAATATTCTAATATGGTCCTGAATTATTTCTGCATTTTGACAGAAAGTCTAGTAAATATGCCCATAATTTTTCCATCAGAAATTTGGATTACTGCATTCTCTAAACTGAATTTTAAATTCATTATGAGAACATACATATTCCATGCAGTCATATGGGATATACTTTTATGATGTTTTTTAAAGCAAATAGAATGGTTGAATCTCTACATAACAACATTTAAAATAATCCATATAAATAGATCCTTTGTAAATTGTGGGAGGATTGGTAGGGCACAACAGTTCTATTCAATAGAACACTCATTTTTCTCCAGGAAAAGTGCTGACGGCCTTAGGTGGTTCACAGATCTCAGTCAAGTGAAGTGTTTAAGGCTGTGCTTTGTCTACTGATTACAAGTCCAACACAAATTGGCTTTCATAATGCCCATGTGCTGCCTTGAGCTTCTGCTCACATTCAGCATATAGCGCACAAGCCAAAGCAGATGAAACTTTCTCTCACCAGTGGTTCACTCCACCACACTGACAGCAGCAACAAAATACAGAAAGGCATGACAAATACTTAAACCCAGCTAAAATTAATCAGGAGCTCAATTAGGCAGAAAGTAATTACTGAACCTGTAATTTGACTAGCACACAGTAGCAGATGTTCCTACTCTTGCATATAGTACCATGGGACCTTTAATTAGCTGGAAATAGCCTCGTATTTGGAATTCACTTCCCATCCTATTGGTCAATAATACTTTTACTTTATTGAACTGTGGGGCCCATGTGTTTTCCTCAGCTTCAAGATATTGGGAAAACTCTAGTGCATGATAGTAAACATATTCTAGCTTCAGTTAGAACATTTTGCAGAATTAGGCTTACAGGAAAGATTTACTCATACAGCTTGTATGAGTTATCAAAAGGCTAGGCACAATAAGGATCCTTTTGAAAAGCACATATTTCCTATGTTTATAAAACTACAGTTTTAGAGGTCCCCTTGGAGAGTGCAGATCTTCCACCATCTTCTCCATATCTTGCAGAGGCAGAAATTCAGTGAAGACTCACAAAGAAACATCAGCTGCTAAATCACTGACCCTTTTTTTCTTCAGCGTGATAGTTTCCAGGGAAAATTTCTCTTTGTGCACTGAAGAAGCAAGTTGTTGTTTTTCTATGTCCAACAAGATCTCACAATGCAATGATGTAACTTAAAGCCTCATATCAAACTATATACCTTAAAATGAAATAAAACACAATTTGAATGAGGACAGGCGGGGGGTTTTCTCTCATTTACCTGATTTTCTCTAGAAAATAAAGTCCTGTGTTCACTAAATCAAGTCTCTGTTGCCATGGAAATTGTTAAGATTTTGCGCCTTGGCATTTTGACTTCATTTCTAGATCATATAGGAAAAGGAGACAGTACAGGACAAGTTGGGCTAAGAGGCTAACACAATGATTTAAACAAAAACATCTCTCATAATTAAACCAAGATGTCAAGGATATTCATGGCAAACACAGAAAAAAAGTAAGCTGATTTCAATGCAAATATGAAGCACTAAGCAGGTTTCTGTTTCTATCTTAGGCCTTGAAATTATTATAAATTGCACAAAAAAGCCACTTTTTTCTGATTAAAAGCTTAGCAATATTACCTAATCATATTTTATCATACTGACAGGCCATGGAAGAGTTACCAAAGCAGGTTAAATCCATCTTTCAGTGGATTAATACTCAGTCCCATTTCCGCCCAACACAATATTAACACTTAAATTGTTTTGCAGAGTGGAATTCCACTCTTAAGATGTACAATAGAAAACTAATCAAAAGTTAAATTTGTGATTTGATGTTGTATTTAGCCATAATACAACAAAATAACATTGATTATCACAGTAATCTGCTGTTCTACCTAACACTAAAGCAGCATAAAATAGAAATGTGTTCAAAATCATTAGAAGTTATTTAAACTAGCAAATATGGAAACAGTTGCCATGTAATCTCTTTTCTTCCTTCATTTAAAATAGATTTTGGCAAATGAAGATAGCAAAATTCTTTTAGAAAGAAGAATGCATGTGTGCCATTGGCAGAGATCAAATGAACCTGTGATTATAAGTAGGGAGAAGATAATTTCATCTGGGTTAATCATGCATGCTAAGCAAAGACTTCTATGGGTGGCTGAGTGGAAAGGACATTGAGCAGAGCCCAAAGAATTATTCTACTGAGGTTTATTTCTCATACTGACTATATGCTCGTTAGTGGGTGTGTATTTCAGTAGTGCTGTCCTACTTTCCTCAAGAGTTGCCTCAATTTACAAACTATGGAAAACAAGAATCTTGTGTTGTGTTCTTGAACCGACTCCCACACGGGACAGAGGGAGGGAAGCATGGCATGTATGGTCAAATGCATGTATGGTCAAAATGCGATGCATCGCAAAGACACAGGGAATTGCAGATGACATTGGAACGTAGGCTGTGCTGTGAACCACGGTTGTTCTGTTACTTAAGAACATGGGGGTTGTGTTACTTAAGAATTAGTGGCAGTATTTAAGCTGGGGCAGAATATTTCATGTGCTTTCTTTACGAGATTTTGGTATTTTGGACATAGTTACTGTCAAGCTGAGATACGTGGCACTGCTCGCCGTAATGCGTGGAAAGAGATTTCAATTATATTGAAGTTTATGGTAGGTCCACAGGAGTTGTTTTGATCTTTATAAAAGGGAATTGAAAAAAAAAGTGAAGAATAAAGGAAACTGTTTTAAAAGTAAAGAAGAACACAAGCTAGAGCATCAAAGAAAGGAGTGAGAGATCACCTACATTGAAGTCATCTTCCAGTTGTCCACTGGACAGGGAAATGGGTGTAACATCTGCTTATTTAGCGAAGGTCTACATCACGTCCAAAAAGGGGAAGACCCTCCAGACCCACTGCCCTACAACAGCATTACAGAAAGGAAATGTGCATTCTGACTACAATCTCTAATATATAGATCCACTTATCATAAGATTATGCAATGTCCCTGAATGAATGGGAATGGCAATACTCCTAGTCTGGTCCTGTTAGCCACTTCTGTGCAATTAGATTGGAAGCGACATATTGAGGTTGTAAGAGTCCAGTAATAAGAGTAATTATACCCAATTAGAAACAACAACAGATTAATTTCTTAAACTAGTCTTTTTGAACAAATCCTGGAAGCTATCATAAAATCCTGGAAACTATTTCCAGAAACACTAAGGACACGAAAATTTTCTAGTCAGCATGGCTTTACCAATGGGAAGTCATACTTGAACAATTTGACAAACTTCTATGATAAAGTGACTGCTCTTGTGGATATGGAAAAGCAGTGGATTACCAAAATGGCGTTTGACACTGTCTCACATAAGATTCTCATAGACAAGCTGTTGATGTAAAGGCTAGTTAAGCCAACAGGGAGGTAGATCGAAAACTGATTGAATGTCTGGGCCCAGAGACTGGTGATCAGTGTCTCAATGTCTAGCTAGAGGTCAGTAACTATTGGTGTATCCCAGGAAAAAGTAGTGGTTCAGTCCTGTGTAACATCTTCATTAATGATCTGGATGATGGAACAAAGTATGTCTTCAGTAAATTTATAGATTACACAACCTGGAAAGCCTGATGGTCCAGAGGTTTGCACTTCCAAAGAGACGGACCTTGGCATGGGGAGAAATAGGCTGCCAGAAACCTAAAGTGGTTTAATGAGAAGAAGTCCAAAGTCCTGCACCAAGAGAGGAACAAACCCCGTCTGGGGGTATGCTGAGGGCCACCTAGCTGGAAAGCAGCTGGGCAGAAAATCACCTGGGATTCCTGATAGACACCAAGATGAACATGAGTGATCAATGTGCCTTTGCTTTAGAGAAGACCAGTGGCATCATGGGCTGCATTAAGCAGAGCATTGCCAGCAGATTGAGGAAGGTGATCTTTTTTCCCTACTCAGTGTTGGAGAGGCCACATTGGGAGCACTGTGTCCTGTTTTGATGTCCTCAGTACAAGAGAAAGATAGAGCTACTGGAGCGTCCAGCGAAGGACCACAATGATGATTAAAGAGCTAGAGCACCTCCTACAGGAGGAAAGGCTGAGAGACCTAGGACTGTTCAGCCTGAAGAACAAGAGGGGAGGTATTACACTTCAGGGAGGTATTACTGTTGTGTATAAGTGCTCGAAGAAGGAAGTGCAAAGAACGAGGCAGGCTCTTTTCAGTGAAGTGCCATGATCAGACAAGGGGCCCTGGGCACAAACTGAAGCACAGAGGTTCCCTCTGAACATCAGGAGACACTTCTTAACTTCTAGGGTGACAAGCACTGAAACAGGTATCTCAGAGAGATCATAAAGTCTCCAGCCCTGGAGATATTCAAAAGTCATTTGAACGCAGTCCTGAGTAACATTCTTTAGGGAGGGGACTCTGCTAGAGCAAGGAGGCTGGATCAGATAACCTCCAGCTGTCCTTACAGCGCTACCCATTCTGTGATTCTGTGAAACCCAGACACTTTAATCTCCCTTTATATGCCATATAGTCCAGCTCCTCAATTAGTCTCTCCTCTGGACTCATTCCACTGTATCAATGCCCTTGTGCTGGGGAAAACAAGTCTGGACAGATGACAGCACCAAAAAGGTGTACCAAATCAAGATGAAGAATCACTTCTCTCAATAAACTCAGTATGCTCCTGCCAACAAAGACAGAGTGTGTTTGCCAAAGTTATTTTCCTGGGAAATTTGACTATTTGCTCCTCCATTCTTGTGAATACAAAATAACATAGTCAAAGAAACTTCATGTTAGTGTATAGAATAAATATAAGTATAAATAACAACAAGCCCAAACAATTGTAACTAAATAAGCCTGTCTTTCAAGACATGATTTCCAGTTTTTTAGAAGCTTGGTGTTTCTGATACCACTTAAAAGTGAAAGAGGAAAAGTCATCACTGGCCTAACTGCAGAAACAAACTTATCAGTCGGAACAGAGAGAACATGTTTGCCCCTCTCTTGATAACATTTACCACTCCACTACAGAGCCTGTAAAATTGTTACCACCTCAGCCCTATCCTTTTCCTTCACAGAACACTGAAAGCAGAAGATGAACACAATTGCAGCCTAAGCTGGTGATGATATGTCTTCTTCAGCACTCATGAAAGGGTTTTGTTTTGCAAGGTGCTCCATTCCCTTCATCCTTATTTCTGTGTGCAGGAAAAACTGCAGGAGGACAAGACTTCACGGACCTGATCACCATACATCCACAGGCTGGTTAAACCAGATACATGAAGCTATCTAACACCAGAGAAAGCCAGGACATAGAGAAACTGTGCTGTAGACAAAGTGTACATGTGTTGTACCTCAAATCTCATAGTCAGGCTTGCTCTAGCAACCACAAATAAGTATTTAAGTAGTCACTTAATGCTGACAGGCAGCAGATGTTATCCTTGAAATAAGAACTTTCTTTTAACAGCAGGATTTCCTGTGAAAGATGATTTGTTATAACATCAGAGACCATTCAAATTATTTTCAGTATGTTACTACACCATATCACCAGAAGTATGTTTAAAACATTTGTACAGCCACAAAGTAGTATCAGCTTATCATATGTTACTACCTAAACTAGAGCAATTAAATTCTCAAGCATTCATGCCCATCCAAATTTACAATTCATCTATCACTAAGAAGATACAATCATCCAAAAGCCATTTAATGGAGTTATTCCTTCTTTAAATTGTGAACTTACATTGTGTCTTATGAGATGTCCATAGCCAATAAACAATGAGAATTTCATTCACAGACATCAGGTCACAGTATCATTTTTTCATAAAATTATTTTCTTACATGTCTTCCTGTAGCACAAGCAAAACCTTATTCTGGTATTGGAATCTCGCCCTCCTGCTGTTTTTCCAGCAAATGGAATCAAATAGACAAGGAAAGATTTGTGTGATTTTGTGAAAAATCACACAACATAAATCTTTTTATGTCTTATGGAGTATATAAATCAAGGAAAACTTTACAGGTCCAGCCTTGATCCTGTAGTTAAGACATTTGTGAATCTTATTTAATAGTGCCAAATCAAGCCATACTTTTCAAAGCATCTGTATGTAAGTTGTTACATATATAAAAATATTCTTCCCGTTGTGCCCAATTCAGTGAAAATACATATACTGAGAAAGGTAGTAAATATTTGGTTCATATTGAACAATTCAACCATCTCCACTTACTAGGTCTAACAAATTTATTTATTTTGTGGATCCATGGTAGATATGTCCTCATCTGATTCTTATAATACTGCTTAAGTCTCTTAAGTTTGCAAAATGTCATTTAGGTCAATTAAATGAAGTGGAATCAAAAGAAGTGTTTAGTGGCTAAGACAAGATAACATGGAATAAATGTACAGTTAGATTGAAAAAAAAAAAAGAGAGAGAGAAAGATAAAAGAAGACAAAATAGACTATTTCATTCTAGACATTAAATCCTTGCTGCTCACCTGGATCCTCAATTTTGGTCCTTAACTCAGAAACTGATTAGTGGAATATGATAATTCAGGAAATTAAGCAACACATGAAGACTAGATTCACAGCAGGCATTTTTTCCAATACAGCAACTGGCACAGCTGGTCTCCAAGTGCAAGCAGTGGCACAGCACTAGGTCCTCCACTTCAAAATCACTCCCCAGTATATCAGGCATTTCATGCACTCCAGTCATGAAAAGAAAAAACAACCAACAAAAACATAGTTCTTGCACAAATGTACTTTTTTTTCAGTTGTCTGTTCGAGTGAATGAGAAATTTCTGAAAAAGATGTGTCTTAACAATAGTGCTTTTTACAAGTTGTTAAAAAGATGCAGGCACAGTGTATTCTGATCAAGGTGACCTATAGTTTGGACCTTGAATACTTAAAAGTTGTTCAAACTATAATAAAAGTTATAAGAGTTTTGAGGTTAAACAAACAGGTTAATATACAAGAGTGGCTGTATGGGTATTTATCCTAAGTTTAGCTGCTGACTAATGTCATGAATGAAGTACAAGTCTAGTTCAAAAGGTTCTTTGTCTAAGTAACAAAAGCGTGAGTCTTGTCTCAATGACATGGCACTTTTCAAATGTCATTTTGCATTCCACAACTTAGACAGCATCCCGGTCAAAGCCAGAAGAGGGAGATGTTATGAATAATTCTGTGCAGAAATGTTTACATAAACTTTGCTGTGGTGTACAGATGAGGGCTATGACAAGTTTTATTTCTGTAGATACATAACTTAACTGAAACCTCTCACAGAATTAAATGCACCAGTATGTTGCATCACTTTTCTAATGACATCAGAATGGCCGATAACCTTAAAGGATGCTGCAGTTTGATGGAAGGTTCAATGTGTTCTAAAAGATTCAATTTTGCTTATTGGTTTTGTTTTCTCCAAAAGGATGATCCTTGTCCTTCAGAGAGATATGTGAACAGTGAACAATTCTGTGTTGGGTTTTCTCTTTCTCTACACATTTAAATTTCATCATATTTGAAGAATATAGTCATACTGTGTCTGGAATATCAGCAGATCCCTATGAAATTTAGAAAACGCACAAAATCTATCATCACTTGGCTTTGGCAAAGGAGCAGTAAAATTTATATTCATTATGAATGACTTTTTTAGACCTCCTTTACTTCAGAAATCCCATTTCTTGTTGAATTGTGTTATGTTGTTTAGAAATCTTTCCTGTTCTAAGACTGTAATTCAGAAAGTAGCATTTCTTTTTCTACAAAATATTTGTTAGGTGCTTAGGACAAACCATTTACAATGTGTTACTTTGCCATTACATGTAATAATAGCCATGTATAGTTATAAATGAACACTCAGAGCTCAAGCCTTTCTGTGGCTGTTGTATATAAATGAAAACTAGTATGAGAGTACTCAAAAATATGACGTTTGCTTTTCTCTACAGATGAAGTATGCTTTGGAGACTGCCTATAGATGGTATAGGAAGCCTTCACTACTCTCAGTGTGCACCAAGCCTTCTGTTTGTTACATAGGTATATTCAGATCCTGGCTATCTGGAAGTAATTATTGGTGATTTTTATCACTAAGAGATTTATGAATGAAAAGTTTCTTCTCTTTACCAAAAATACCTTTGCAAATATGTGGGGGGGAGATAAAAAAAAAAAACAAAACAAAAAACCGTGATTTTCATTCATGTCCTCAGCCCTTGCCTCCAGAAAGAATGACTGGAAAAAATAATTACAGGAAGCACGCCCTGATATTATACAAAGCTATAAAAAAGTCAGATTATTCGCCATATTAGGTTTATTATCTACCCACAAAAAGCTTATCATGGAACCAGAACTTCAGTCTCAGAACTAATTTTCATGTTTTTTCTGGTTTTTTGTATGTAAAGGGAGAATTTCACCAGAACAGGTATGACCACTGAAAAATACAGCACATGGATAAGTGGCTCAAAAATCACAATGCATTTCTTACTGAAAAATCAATAATGGCTTGTGAACAGACTTTTGATTTGGAGGAGGGTTTTTTGTTGTTTTTTTAAGGAAGAAAGCAGAAAAAGCAGATGAAATACTTGTCATCTGAGAATTGGAAAAATCTGCCTAATGAAAACAGTGATTTCATCTTCAGACCTTTGATAAAGGATTTCTTTGTACAAAACAAAAGTTTTAGAAAATATTTTTCTAAAAAGGAAAGAAATTTCAAAACTTTTCTTTTGAATTTTAAACAGCAATTTTTTAAATAAAAAATTACAGATCTCTGCTTTGTTGGGTTTTTCCTTTTTTTCTACCAATGCCAGTTCACAAGAATAGCCAAAAGCATTGTGAAGATCTGCTATGACTTTGCTGTACAATATATAGTTAAGGATAATCCCTTTGTCAAAGAGCTGATTTAAGAATACAAGAGAGACAAGGAGGAGTTGAAAGGGATGGTAAAGGAAGAAAGAGTTAAAGGAAGAAATTTCTACAAATATGGTGAGAAGCAGCAACATGCCTATGTGAGGTGAAGAATGACATGGAGCCAAGTGGAAGATGTCAAGACCAACAGTGGTGACAACTAAAAGCACTTGGAGAAGAGGAACTAGTTTTCCCAGTCTTCAGTTCCTCGTATCAAAATGACCCACTGCTTCTGCTCCTGTGCTGGTCAGGGGAAGGCTGGCCAGAAGAAGATGACAGACTGATCGTGAACACTATTGCCACACTGAGTGAGCTGAACTACCTGAGAAGGAGCTACCTCCCATTGTAGCCCATCTAACATACTCTAATCAGGCTTGCCCTTTACAGTTAATTGAGTATTTATTCTCTGATACAGTCCTCTACAGACACAGACTTCTAACTTGTTTTATGACTTCATGAACTGAAAACCTCAGCTTGATAAATGCAGCCTTGGTCATGTTTTTGTCTGATGTTTGCTGGTGCAGTGGGAAAGAAAACAGAGACCCAGAGAGAAGTATTAAAAAGAATAGGAGCCATTAAGGGAGAGGATATCATAAGAGAAGTTTTCTAACTGTGCTGAAAGATTCTCTTTATAAGGACAAGAACTATTAATACTGTATAATGGACTAGACTCCTTTTCTTTAAATAGACTTTCTAGTGAGAGCTTTTAGAGACCCCTGGGTTTCAGCATCTTACTTATGTTGTATCACACTTTATTATATTAGTACATTTGAGAAGGCACAATGAGCCATGTACTGAAGTAGCAGCCCCTTCAGTTAGACCTACAACAGCGTAGAAATTAGTGTGATTTTCTAACATGTGTTATTGTTTAGGCAGTTGGCAACTGGAGACACTGTAGAGGAAAAATATTTTATCTGGCTCAGCTGTTAATATAAAGCATAAAGGTACAAAGCACAACTTTATTTTTAAGCTGAGGAGAAAAAAGATATTTAAGGTTTCTATCAGGCAATACCAGGGCAAATGAAGTGTAGTTTTACTCCATCTCACTTGACAGCCTTTGAAATCAGAAGCTATGTATTTAGATAATGAGGCATATCACCAATTGCAACCAAGTCTTGCTTGCTGCAACTTCATACAGATATAATTGTGGCACAAAGGTATGCTCTAATTATGCTAATCATGATGCCTTGGCATTCACTCAGAGGAGTCACTCTGTATTCATCGACTGCAAGAAAAGTGTCAGAACAGCATGCTGCTACTTGGCTACTTCCATAATAGCCCACCAACTTCTGTCAAAGGCTGAGTGTCCTGTTCCCAATGCAGTCTGTCTAATATGAGTACCACAATTATTTTGTCACTGTGATGGCTGAAGGGTGGTCTGCAAAGACCCTGGTGTTTTTCTAATTGTGGGTGGTATTTGGCAGGCTCTAGAATGCTGGAGGAAGATATTGTAATTTTCTTAGACTTTAAAGCAAAAAAAGAAAGGATAAAAATTTTAACGAGGGAAAGATAGAAAACCAGAAAATCTTATAATCCACTGCACATGAAAATCAATGAAATTGGTTTTCTGCTGTACAGTTGTGAAAAGTGTGCTTATAAATATTCATAATACTGCTAAACTCTCTGTAGTGAAATATCATTTCACCTGTCACAAAACAATGAAGTTCCTTAAAAAATTTGAGTACGGTATTAAATAGGAAATTACATCTGTTGCAGAATTCTAAAGCACAATATCTGTAGGAGACAGGAGTACATTTAGATCTTCCAGGTAAAACAAATTTAAAATGAAAAGAAGGTGGTGATTTTTCCAATATTTCAGTATTGTTTTCCAGCATGAGACATTTTTAAAATCTGATTTATGTATTACTGCATACTTGTGCTGAGGATTAAAGCTCTTTTTAATGTGCTCCAACAACTAATAAGTTTTCTAGAAAATCATATTACATTAAATCAGTAAAGCTCATGCACTTCCTAAATCTATCAGTATTTCAGCTTGTCCTCATGTGAGAGAGTATAAATCTTCAATTTTTTGTGAAACAGCTTAATACGCCTATCTTAACACAATGCTGATTGTAAATGCAAATTTTATAGTAGATTAGTGCCGCGTCCCCTAGCCAAGCACAGTTTATAATCCAAGAGGTGGAAAGCCTCCGAGCAGAGGGAGGGACGCCGCTTCCAGGGATCGGACCCTGTGACCGCTGGCAAGGGCGAACAGGCTCCGCGTCTGAAGGACGGATCCTAGTAGGGGACCTCGCACCTCGAGTCCGCTGGGTCCCAAAGGAAGCACCCTTCCGCTGGGTGTCGACACCTCCAATGATACCGAACACAGGCAGGCGGCTTGTGGCTTTCGAGGGAGAGAGGAGTGGCGAGAGAGAGAGGGAGACCGAGAAGGGTAGGCAAACAGGTTTATTCCAGGTGAGGGTGAGGGAAGATCTCCACCGATTTCTAAGCAGACAGGATCTTTTATACACAGATAAAACCAGGGAGGGGTCAACCAAGGGAACCAATAAGATTAAACATTACAACATCATTAACCAACCACGTCACACTTGCGGGGGGGGGAAAACACATCAATCAAATAAGAACCAATTACTCGACGCCAACGGGGGAACCTTCTAGAAACTTGGCCTGACTGGCAGCCTTGGCCCTCCCCCAGGGGCGTAGAACCAGCCTAAAGACCCTCCCGAGAACAAACCATTATCCCGAGAGGAGAACAAGGATTATACCAACAGGTCCAACATCAAGTCCTTCTTTATAATTCAGCCTCTGCACTGTCCTCCGTCTTAATCTCCTCCAGCCATCTCATGGCAAGGGCTGGAGCAGCTACTGGAGCTGTTTGGGCCCCTTCAGATTAGATATTCCACCAGAAGTCTGATAAAAAACTAAAGTAAAACTATAGGGAAAGGAGAACCTATGAAAACAAGTTCTGCTTTCCTCCAATGCAGTGACTGTGAGACCAGAAAATATCTGGAGAATGGTGAGAAAAGGAACTAAGTAGAGTCTAAGCTACTCTGGAAAATGGCCACTTAATAAAGAAATATTTTAATTTTTCCATCCTCCCCCATTTTCACACATGGAACAAAATTCAGTCTGTCTCTCAGGATCCCTTCAGGAAGTGCAACTCATCCTTAAAATCTGGAGATTTTGCCTTTCTCTCTGATGAAAAAAGGGAAATTTTTTTTGTGTTATGGCTCAACCTTATTTCTGATTATTTCCATCTAGACTGCAGAATTCACAAATATTTTTGTAATGTTTTAAAGGTTAGATGAAAATTCAGCTAGATATGGAGGATTTGATGCATTTTTGCTTTAAGTTTTTTGGAAGAGTAAGACCTTCAAAACCAACTTCCAACCCAACTTGCCTGAGACAATAAGTGTATCAGTCTTCTGTATTCAGCTGAATTTTCATCTAACCTTTAAAACATTACAAAAACATTTACAAAAATATGGCTATATTTATCTTTAAAACCTTCATTATTAATTTTAAAATAATTAATTATTTGGCCCAAATGAGGGTATATTTTTTCCTTTTGTCTTGCAGATAAGTCAACAGTTAAGACAAAAACTAAGAACACAGCAGAAATATATGTTAATCCTCTACTTATTCATCTGTACAAGAGATTTAAATAGAAATTTAATATGGATATTGCTAGATTCTGAACAGGAGCCAAACTAATTCTGTAAAAGTGTTCCTCTACATATTAACTACCGTAAATGTGCAGAGATTCAATCCTATTTACTTTACTCTCAAAATCTGATAGGATCCTGCTGGTTTTTTGTAGGTCTTTGCAGTTTTTTCAAAAGCATAAAACAGAATACAACTGATGATGAATCATTTTGAGCAGTTGCTCTATTTAGTCAAATATCAGAGGTATTTCTGTGAGAGTATTTTAGAGATTTCAATTTTCCATCATTGTTTAGCCTCTTACTTGATTAGAGATTTTCAGTGAAAGAAGTAACCCCTAGTCAAATGAAGTATTTTTTAATATATCATAGTTTCTCTGAGTCTTAAATAAACCAGGGAACTACTACATGGGCCTGTATGGTGATGCAGGTAGTACAGTATCAAATACAGAAAAATGTAAATATAGCAGCATATATGACAGTTTTAATTAGTCACAAATCACATTCTTAGTCTATGGGAAAAAATCAAGCAAGGAATCAGATTCTAATCAATTATTTTGAGGTTTTTCCATATGACCAGGAAAGAGTTATAATATCCTTTGTCTTGTATTAGATCGGATTTTTAATATAACCAAACATAAGCAGTTAAAGCATCATTACAGCAACCCCAAGATAAACCTAATATTGGGATCAGAATTTGTTCTGTCTGCTTGACCTGAAGCAAACAAAGAACAGAAGCCTTGTGCTCTGTCATTATTGAACCTGTCCTATTTTTGCTTAAGGTTTATATAGTATATTTTAGTAATAAATAAATAAATAGATAAATAAATAAATAAATAAATAAATAAATAAATAAATAAATAAATAAATAAATTTCCCAGATTTGCATAGAAGAATTATGCTTTTAAAATTGAATGAAAGTGAAAATCAAATCAAAAGTCAAATACATATAGTATATTAAAAAAAAAAAAAAAACCCCACACCAAAAAACCCACACACACTAAAGAGATGTTTTACCACATTTCAAGTTAAAATTATGAGGAATAGTCCTTCTTATTTTTCAGTATGTCTGATGCATTTGGACTACTGAAAAACAGATGTCTTGTTTTCTTCTTTGAGTCAGCCCAGTTCCACAAAAATATGGTGCTATAAATATTCTGTATACAAGTACCATTTTTCTAGTATCATTTTGTGTTTACTGTTATAATAGGTAGCTAGTATGAAGTTCACAAGGCTTTAGTTAATGCTGAAGGACATATTGTTTTTAAAGAGCAGAATTATTTGAGTGAATGTTTGTAGAAGATCAAAATACATCACTACAATGACATGTATTGTGTTCATTTAATTAAACATATGGGCTAACACAGGGTCAATGGGATACAATGTTCTCATTACATGCTAGTCCCAAAGCAGACCTACTTGGATGCACTGTAGAATTGCTTTAGAATGCTGTAGAATTGCTTTCTCCATTAGTTTTCAAATCTAAGAGAAGTTGCACTGAGATTGTCAAGCTATTATATTTATGAATTTTGCCCTTTTTATCTGTACTCTCATTCTGCAGCATTATTTTTACAAAGCCATCTCACATCTCTCTAAGGAATTTATAGTAAGAACAGTCATTGTACTGTCATTTTGGCTGCTACTTCATGTTTATGGCAAATATAAGCATGCTTCACAAACCTGTTATATGTACACTGAAATATAACTACCACAACAAGTGTGTAATGCACTAAATAGATAAGACCATTTTTCCAGTATAGCTTTGAGTTTTTTGACAACTCATAGATAACATCAGAATGAAGGCTCATATGACAAATATTCCATAATTTCCAAATTTTTTAAACGGGCTTCCTCTCTTTTTCTACAAGTGCTTCATATAGATCTGACAGTCATCAGCTTAAGTGTGCTAATCAAGGATGTCAGGATTGGAGGCAGGCTGGACTGCAGTGACCATGCACCAGTGAAGTCTGCAATCCTGAGTATATGGGTCAGGTAAGGCCTAAAGTCAGGACCCTGAACTTTAGGAAAGCAGAATTCCAGCTCATCAGGGAGACAGTCAGTGGGATTTCCTGGGAGCCTGCCCTCAGGGACAAAGGAGTGGTACAGAGCTGGCAGATCTGTAAGAAAATCTTCCATAGAGTGCAAGAGCTGATTCTCCATGCACAAGAAATTGGGCAAGGAAGGCAAGAGACGAGCATGGCTGAGCAGGGACATGTCTGTCAAACTAAAGGGGAAGAAGCAAATGCATAGAAAGCTGAAGATAGGACAGGTGACCTGGGAAGGTATATAAAGATGAACTTCAGTTTTGTAGGGACGAGCTGAGGAAGGCCAAGGCAAAGCTGGAACTGAACCTGGCAAGAGATGCAAGGGATAACAGGAAGGTCTTCTACAGGCATGTAAACCAGAAAAGGAAGGTCAATCCTCTCTGATAACACTGGCAAACTGGTAGCAACAGATAAGTAGAAGGCTGAGGAACACCAAACTTTTATCACAGTCTTCCATGACAACCAACCTGTCCTCCCACACCTCTCAGGGGAATAGATAGCAGGATGGTGACTGAGGAAGCAGTCCCACCAGAACTAAAGGTTGGGTTCATAATCACTTGAGAAATCTGAACGACATCCAGCTCTGGGGTCCCAGCACACGAAGCACATGGACCTGTTGGAACAAGTCCAGAGGAGGCCACCAAGATGATCAGAGGCATGGAGCATCTTTCCTATGAGGACAGGCTGAGAGAGAGGTGGAATTGTTCAGCCTGAAAAAAAGAATGGCTTAATTATGGCTTTCCAGTACCTGAAGGGGACCTACAAGGAAGACATATGGAGAGGGTCTTTATACAAGATTATGCAGTGACAGGACAGGGGGAAATGGCTTAAAACTGAAAGAGGATAGGTTTAGATGAGATATTAGGAAGAAACTCTTTATTGGGAGGGTGATGAGATACTGGAAGAGTTGCCCAGAGAAGCTGTGGATACCCCATCCCTGGAAGTGTTCAAGGCCAGGCTGGAGGGAGCTGTGAGCAACCTGGTCTAGTGGAAGCCCAGAGGCGGAGGGTTGGATATAGATGACCTTTAAGGTCTCTTACAATCCAAGCCATTCTATGACTATGATACCTACTTGTATTTCTGTCCCCAAGGCCATTCTTCATCAAATTGCTGGATACAGAATTTGAAGATTTATCAACATGATCTCCTAATGCTCAGTGAGGGCTCCAGAGAAAACTGCAGGTATGTCACATGAAACTCATTCTATCTAGATCCACATTAATGTATCCTAATATGAATAGCTGAACATTTCACCTGAAGTGGTTGCCTCTGTATCATTAAAACCAGAAGTTCACATGTATTTTTTCATTCTCACACTACAGAGTAAAGTGTTTGGAGGAATATGAAGGGATGCCCAAGGCTATATGTTCCAGGATAGCTGGAAGCAGGACCACAAGCACTAGAAGTCCCTTTATCCCTTTATTTAAGAGTAGCCTGTGGGTGCTTGCTGCCTTTACCCTTTCAAATGAGCAAGACATTAAAAACAAATAGAAATCTGTATATCTCATGTTTTAAAAAACAAGCTTAACTTTCACTTAAATGTGTTAAAAGAGCTATTTTCAGTGTATTCATTTTTCATTTTACTTAGTCTAGCATCTAGTAGGCAGAAATGGGGGAAAAAGGGCACCGTTTTGCACATAATTACCAAGAATTTTACTCATACTCCTGTAAAGTTTTATTTTTTATCTGGCCTTTCAGTAAGACAAATTATTGTGTTCAGACAATCAGGTTGCTTATATATCATGAAGATAGGAAAATATTTTTCAGTAATAAATGAGATGAGATGTAGTTTTCTTTCCAGGAAAAGAAATCAGTCTTGTTCTTGTTGCATAAGTGTCCTCAAGTTTATCTCAATCTGAGTGCTTCTCTGTAAGCAGCTAGTGTTCAAAGACTCTAAACTGAAAGACAAGTCTTTCTCTCACACTCCCACTTCTCAATTACAATTAAATATTATTCCTTATAGCATTCATTGAGCTAACCCTCAACAGCTTTCTGTAGAAGTCAACTGGTGATTGACATGTAACCTACTGCAGGATCAATTCAATATCATTCACCTTTAGGTTTCAAATTATCACCTGAAATAAATGTCAGACATCTTTTGAAAAATACTTGGAAGTGTTTAAGGGCACAGAAATATTTGATTTTACTCTTCTTGAAAATGTAACAGTACTTAAAAGACAAAACTCCACAACTCCAGGTGCCTTGATAATTTGAAACTGATGTGTTTATGCCACAACATGTCCTACATTTCAAGTTTCTGATAGCAACTCTGCCATTCTCAGCAGTTCAGATGCTCCTTCCTATAACCTGGGTGTGTAGATTATAACATACACAATAAGCTATATTTGTTGAAAATCAGTTTTAAAGGTAATCTTCCTACCCAAAAAATCAGGCAGCAATTCTCCAGCTGTGGCTAAATCTAATTTAGTACAAGTTATGTAAAAGCAGTTTCTAGCAGTATTTCAGCTGCATGCTGTATCATTGATACCTGTGTCAGCAAGCATCTCTTACTTCCTATCCTCAAATTGGAACTGGAAGTCCCAGGCAAAAGCGGAAGTTTCAAATCCCTCTTGACTCTCTATTTAAGCTCATTTACAAGACTTTCCCAGAGTATGGATGAAATTCCTCCCTTTTTTTAGACAAAGAATAACTCCAGCTGACTTTAACAAATGTAAATGTATTTTTTAACTGTCAATATTCCAATTTTAGCACTTACAAAATATACCTTTTTTTTTTTTGCTACCACATTAAAAAGAAGAATTTTTTTTTTTTATGACTGGAGGGTCATAGGCAAAGGTTAAACTCTTACAATACTTTCAGGGATCATTAGATTGTGAACAAACACTTTCTTCAGAGTCACAGAATCTCAGCTGTCTTCTGCTTACACAACCAGAGCTGGAGCAGACAGGAGCAGATTGTCTGTCTTCATACCACAAATTGTGATGACTGAATGATCTTTGGCTTGATGTCTAACCCCCTACAGGCTACCACAGCCATACACTTGCACTATGCACAATTCAGTTTACCAAACTTACATCCCATACTCGAGACCTTGCTACAGCCTACTGTCTATTTCAGATCAGTTCCATCTTTCACTGAGGAGAGGAAATCCTGCATGTTTAGATATATTTCATCAGCCCAAGAACAACTGCCACAGAACTTCAAAGTTACCGTGCAGTTGTCTACTCCTGACTTGCAGTAGCAATACGAATCTCCAGACACAGTTGCCACAATTACTCAGGGAAATTCACCCCTTTTTGAGAAAAGATTTGGGGCTTGGGAAGCTAATGTCATGGATGAGCCTTTCAGATTGCCAACAAGAAATCCACAGCTTTATATTAAGGTCCTTCAGTGGAAAACTTTTAACACAAATTTAAAAGTTATTTTCATCTGCAACTTCGTGACTTCGAATCACAGCAGTTTAGCAAGTGTAGATCTGGAACTTCTGTCTGCTTCTAGAAGCTGACTTGCTTAACAAGTTTACTCCAAGAGGACCCAAAATTGCGTTTCTCTTCTAAGATTATCCATATCCATCTGGTTTCAAATACATCATTTCTCTTTCTTCCACAACCGTGTTTGTTGCATGCAAAGGCTTCTTAATTTGTTCCTCATTTGTTTCCTGTTGCCCTGAAAGTGCGGGAGTGACTCATATCCATAAATATATAAACACACACACATATATAGTTATTTTTGATTGTGGGTTACTGTGGGAGAGCTTCTTTATAGCTTGGAAATTTTCAATGTCTTAGAAGAATATTGACAGTATCTAGTACATGCTTTGGAGTACATGAGACAGAGCATTTAGGGCTTGCAGCTATAGTGTTAAAAAATGTGTAAAGCTCCAAACTTAAAGAATATATGTGAGTCGCAGACTCTTTAACACACCCTATCAAGTACACTCTGTATTCTTGTTACGTCAGTTGGTCTTACTTCATACCTGCTCCAAGAAAAATGAACTGGCACATATAAACTAGAGAATAAGGAAACAAAAGTCATGAAAAAGCAAAGCCAAAGCAGCAGAGTAGGTATGCTGCCTGCATATGGTCTCCTACTTGGACAGATCTAAACTTTTTTCAGTGTCAGGCAATCTTAGATTGTGACCAAAGTGTATTCTTCTAACAAATCTGTCTGAGTTTGAAAACAGCAAGGGAATGAAAAAGAATTATCAGCAATGCAGTTTCTCGACAATATATCCCCACCTAGGACAGCTCACAAAAATGTTTTTTTTTTTAATTTGTTTTCCACTGTTATTCAGGATTTTATCCAGACTAAGGGATTTAAAAAGGCCTGCTGATGACTGGTGCCAAATAACTGAAATACATACATCCACTATAAGTCACAGGCTCAGTTGCCTGCCTTTCAAGCATTTCATTCCCATCTTCAATATGATAAGTTTTTTGTACTCCTGTATCCAAATTGCTGAAGTGGGCACATCAAATAATTGAATTGCATCATATTTGCACACACAAATATTCCTTTTTGGAAATATTTGAGCAAATTCCTCTTTTGTACTCATACATGACACTGCATTGAATGCATAATTTAGTACTTATTTTCAGAACAAATAGCCTGGAAAAATTGTATGCACAATTGATAGTAATTTGAGTGTGCAACCTGAGGTTGGAGCTTATTAACATATTCATTCTGCCTAAGCTCTGTGTGCAAACTCAAACCATGCTGTCTCTTAACAAAAATTGTACCAGGCAGCAGAAACAGCATGAGCATTAGATCAGTGCATGGTACAATTCAGAATGAAACAGAATGAAGGAAGAGAACACAGTGAAGTGCAAACAATATTTAAATTCACCATAAAACAAAGCCAAAAGCTTTTAAAAATATTTTATGGAAAACAGATTTTATTATCATGATAAAAAGAAAATTATTTCATAATTCTGCAAAACTTCTAATGGATCTGTCTGCAGTTTTCACAGTAGAAAAAAAACCTATTCACAGTAGTAAAAAAACTTAATTTATAAAATGAACTCTTGCAGTTTTTAAAATTTATTTATTTATATAAGTAAATGAAGTTGATGATTGGAGAACCGCACCACCTTTAGGCTGTTGGTCTCTAACAAAAGTCTATGTTCCCCATGCCCCCAGTTTATGATGTAAATTTGGGCACCCTTTAATATTAAAATTTACGGCATTTATCCAAATACTATATAATTCTCCATCCTGACTGTTGGTGAAGTAAGAGCTAAATCACCAACCAGAAAGAAAAGTCGTAATTGCTTTTTCCCTCTACAAGAAATCAGGACTGCAGAAATATAATAATGGACGTCTTGATATAACATTGGCATACATGCACAGAATGAGAAAAGAGATCTGTCATATGGAAGAGATTTCCTTAGACAGCCACTTTTCTTGTGTGAGGGCAATGGCATCATACAATTTTCTTAATTACTATCTATGAAATAAAGAGAGCATGGCAACAGAACATACATATGCAAAACAGAATATAGTAACATTTACAGAAGGTTCTCTGTGTGCTGACACAAGTACATAGACAAAACCATAAAATCTTACACAAACAGCTGACAAATCAAGGAAACTGCTAAAAGTATAAATTCACTACGAACCAAGGTTATGTATATAATAGTACAGTTTTGCAGAGTATGCCTTTCAGCATTGATGCATTACATAAGAGGATTTGACAAGGTTACAGTTTGTGTTACTAATGGAAATTCTTTTCAAGAATTAACCTTTAGGCTAAAAAGAATGTCAGATATTCAAATATTCTCAAATGAGTATTTGAATTGAAAATTTCTATTCATTTTTGCTCCCCAACAGAACTTCCATCCTGCACTGCAGTGTGTCATACACACAATTGAATTCTTAACAGCTGCCATTCAAGGAAGATGCAGAGGACCATTTGAAAGTAATATTTTGCTCTGTGTGACATCTCATTTTTTTCTTCTCAGAAATCATAATTTTTTTACACATCTAGTAGTCTTCCTAACAGGAAACCAGCTCTGCCTGTCATTTTGATTGGGGAGGAACCTTGTTTTCCAGGTCACTGGCTTGAATTCTGGAAACAAGATATTCATGAGGGACCTGCGTGGGGAATTTACATCTCAGTGCAGAGTTTTCCTCTCCATTTGTCAACATACGAGGTCAGTGAGCTGCTCTCTTGTCAGGGGGAAGATAATGGCTGCTGCATTGCCTCCCACTTATTACACACTCAGTGCATCTGACCTTCATGTGAGACCCCCAAAGCATTCTGATTTTTGGCTTTCCTCATAACCTAACTCAAGCCCCTTTTCCCACGAACCTACAATCTGTGACTTTTGGTAACTCTCTTCTGTCTTCAATCATACTCTAACACATAAATCCTATTGCTGCACATTCCTTTATTTCACAAAAGTATAGGATGCTTACATTTATTGCTATTTTGGTGAAGAGACAGAGTGATACTACAGTAAAAACTGTAATATGCTCTTATTATTTGCTAACACTAAACAACTTTCTTTGAGCACTATTACATCATTACATTATTTGTACCTCAATCATTTTTTCTCAACCCTTTATATTTTAAAAAGTGATAATAGTACATGTTTTTATTCTGAGCTCTTGAATTTAGAAAAAAAACCCAAACCACCAAAAGAACCTATGTACTGGTTAATATAAATCTGTCACCCTGCTATAATCTGTTATGCTATCATGTATTAAGTGCTTCTCATGTTGAATATACGGCAAAGCCAGGGGCTAAAAATGTGAATACTGAATTTTGATTTTACTAAGGCCAGATCTAAAACATACTGAAGTAAAAAATACCATAAGACTGACCACAAGACTGCCATTTTATATCACCTTGCTTTGCTGACCCTTAATTCATAGATATTTTCAGCATATATTGTGAGCTGCCATGTTACCTGTACAACAACAATGAAGACTGTATGGCTAATGCCATGAAAATGTCATCTTATGGTGCCACAAATGTACCTTTAAGATTCAAGTACTTCTACCACAAGAGATTCTACAAGGAGAAGCTGGTTTATGTACATATGTAAATAAACTAGTGATGAGGTGGTTCTGGAGTAAAAAATAAATAAACCTTCCTATACAGAGACTTGAGAGATTTTTATTGAGAAGAAATTTTTCTTGTTTAAAAAATTTATTTAAAAATTCAGACTTGATTGTCTCATTGTTCTAGTCAATACTGTTTGTCACTATATATGACATTTGTGTCATTCCCTGAAAAGTGTCATGGTTAAGCAATTCATTTCATGCCAGTGCTCTGCTCCAGCGCTCCATCAAAAACTCCACACATTCTTAGCATGAATGGCTCTGCAATTAGTCTGTCTTCAAAGTAAATAATCCCAAATACTAGAGAAAAAAGAGATTTTAAATTTATATAAGCATCAACAACTGAGGAAATTAAGGCGAATAGTAAGTGTGGGGATAGTTGACTCATACACAGAACTTTTCCATTAATTTTTGGTTTTATTATGAAAACAGGCAGAGACCTAAGCCCCAAATTTAAATCAATGAATGAATAAATAACTACTGTTACTCCTGTGACCAAGACTTTCGAATTCTTCTATTAAATTTAAGAGCTCAGTCTGCTGTCCAAAGCTACCTATTGGGAAATTGCCTTTTAGTAATTGTCACAGTGAACGTTATCTAAGCCAGAAAACTGAGCCAGAGAGGTAACTGCTCTGTGATGCTGTGAGTATGCTTCACTATGAGTCTTTGTAACAAAACCAATTCAGAAAACAACAAAAATGAGGTATATCCTAAAAAGCAAAACCGACACCTAGTTCACATTCAAAATCCTAAAACCTGCCTTCCAATCTGATTTGGCTCATCTAGTCTGGGACAAGAGTTGAGTATAAAGATTCAGTACAGCACAGGCTCCAGGAAAATTTGGGAAAGATAGAATGAAAAAATATAGCATACAATCATACCTCTGATTCGTGGCTGAGTTCAAAAATCTAAACCCACGTCATTGTGGATGAAAAAATCTTAGTCATAACCAAATTGGTTTATATTTCTTAGATTTACTACCAGTTGTTCAATTTACAGAAATGTTTTTGAATTTGAATACTTTTTAAGTATTTAACACTTAGTAACAGGAGTCTGAAGAGTGCATGGTATTTACATTTCCAAAGAATGTATGAGTACCAAATATAAAAAACTAAATTTCACTGACGAGAAATAAGTTTACCTGGAAAAAATTATCAAACACTATATTAACATTTCAAAAAGAAATACAAAGTAACTTTGTAAGTCAGTATAAAAATAAGATTGCTGTTTTGCACTTGAGAATATCAGTTCACTGCTTTATTTTCTTGCAATTATTTGAAAATAATCTGGATAACTTTACAATCAAGGTATTTCCTCTTGGCTCCCTGGTATACACCAGGCTGCCTGAGGAGATGATAGACATCCTAAGGTGTCCACAGCATAATCAGTCTGAAGAGCCTCCAGTATTAAAATTCTAACTAATGATAATCAAAAAGAAACAAAAACAATAACAAGGTTGTGTAAAAAAGCCAGCAGATAAAGGGCTACATCTGATTTAATGGAACAGGTAGATGATTTGTCTATATGCTGCTAATATGTATCACCAAGATATGTGACTTTTACACGAGACAAAGAGATTTCCCAGCTGTTCCTAGTACAGAATTGACTGAACTGTACTCAGAGAAGACACTTGTGTTTATTCAGTAAAAACTGTTCATGCAGAATCAGAAGTAATCACCTAGGATTGCATTTTGAACATGCTTAGGACAGTTAGAAGCTTTATATGTATTTTATAGGAATCAGAAGAGATGAATCATGCACATACTGCAATGGGCATGTAAGACCACAGGCTAGAGGGGTTTTAAAAACTGATCAAAAACAAGTTTTGGGAATATAATCTGATCCAGCTGAAGACTCTTGCTGTGGAGATGATCCTCACCATCTAGTAAACAACCAACTGAGATACTTTCTGTCTGAGATATTTCATTCCCCATGCACTCATTTTCCTACGGCAACATAAAAATATTTTTAACCATCACTGTCTGGATCTCTGTGCAACAGCAGATATAATCAAATACTACAATAGTCTCGCTTCAAAGCGAAAAATTCTTACAATAATCTAGATAACAAAGCATCAACTAGACAAGAGATACGAACTCGCAGCAGACTTCATGTGATACGAATTGCAAGTCCTGTTTCAATAAAATACCACCCCAATGGAAAGGAAAAAGCAGTTAGACAAGAGAGGTCCTTTTTTTTTTTCAATCTGACAGTTTTATTTCAACCTCTTTTTGTAATACAGACCTGCTAACTTTAGACCAACCTTGGAGAGTATCACTATTACAGTACTACTTTTCTGAAAGTGCTTTTCGGACTAAAGAAGGGTTCAAACCACCCTCCAACAGTTTTTGAGATTTCAAATTGAAATTAGATTCTCATCTTAGAAGTGGTAAGAGAATTATTATTCCCTCAAGGTCTGGTTGACCATGTTAAGCCCAATTAATTTCAGAAGGTACATTAAGGCTGTGTAATTGGAGCAGGCATAGAATATATATACTTAGTTTAATATTGTTTATCTCAATCTTTTGGGAATTTTTAAAAAGCACTGAAGTCACATACAGATTTTTTTACGCCCCAGACACAAATACACACCCCTTATAAAAGCCTCTTCTGTGCCATAACTTAATAAGGCATTAGACAGTGGTCCAGACACACATGAAAGCCACATTTATACTTCCACTGTATTTAAGAGGAAGACACCAATGCCCTTATCCCTTAGCAAGAAAAAGTGTTCCTGGAAATCAAATTGTGTGAGCCTCTGAAGGCTACCTCCAGAGGGCTTTATTCAGTTCTGTTTCTTATTATGGTCTCCAAAGTAGAGTAATGTCATCACCATGTTTTTCTCCAAACACCAAGATGCAACTTGTCTCAAAGAAGAGCACAACTTCTTTTGTCTTTGGATGTTCTATAAAAAGCTGGGAATGGTTACCACTATGCTTCCCATGGTACCACAAAACTGGGCCAAAACACCACCAAACTTAGGATTTCTGTAAAATGAAATGTTTTCCTTCATGCATTCAGATATTATGAGATCTGTAATAACATGCAGAATAAGTACTGATGGTAAATACAATGCATGTGAAAAATACAATGCACACGAAAAGTACAGTGTTTATTATTTGCTTATTATTTGCAGTAAAACTTCTGTGGCCAGTACAGTTGTACACATAAGAGCTTCAGAGCTCGATTTTGCACTACAGAAGTTTGTTCCTATAATGAAAAAATACAATGGATTATAAAAGTCATTTGTCAGTTAGAACACAAAAAGCAGAAAGATTAGTCAAAACCACCAAGGAATTAAACAGAGGAAGTCTGCACAATACACATAAGCATACATTATTGATACCTAATAAATTATTCCACTTTGGGGAGAAAGGAGAAGAAATGGACTGAAATATAATGAGTTAATAATGTGCATATGATAATAATTTTTGAGAAATTATTTCTATTTCATCATGTGACACAATGATTAGAGAATGTTACATTGCAAAACTGATAAAAAACCTCTCTTTTTCAGGAATCACTTATTTTAAGTGATTACCATGAAAAAAAGAATTCTGTTACAAAACCAAGTCTTTTTTCTTTTTCTCTCTGTCCCACAAACAAATTAAGAGTAATTCTCTATACCATTCTCAAGTGGCTTTTAGAGCTCTACAGACAACTCAACTATTAATGGTTTGATATTTATAAGATTATTCTACTGAAGGATCAGCAAGATAAATAGAAGAGGAAATGAAAAAAATCTTCTCTGGCAAAACCCTAAGTCTCCCATGCATCTTATAGCTTTATGCATTAATGCATTTTTAATACACCTCTTTCCTTTTGTGATTAGACTTGTCAGAACTGGAGCTCCAAGATCACTAACACCTCAGTAGGCCTATGACAGGTTTCCAGAACAAGTCCTCCACGAGTGTTAAAGGAAAACCTGTTAGCTAAAGAAAAGCCCTTACATTATTGTGATGTATACCCTCTATATTTATGTTTTATCATCCTAGGGAGCACCACAGTTCACTAAAGAACTGCTTACATATATACAAAAAAATTGCCATCTCTTTTTCATCTTCCTAAGCATGCTAAGCTAAATGAACAATAACAGTGAGGGTGTTTTAACATCCAGCTGCATTCATGCTGGATTGGAAGCCTTTCTGTTGTTCAGGTAAGACAACAAGCAAGGATTTGCTATCCAGAGCTTCTCTGCTTGGGTGACAATCACTGATTGTCTGTCCAAACTGGCAACTTGTAGCTATGACCTTTTCCCATTATTACCCATTTAGATATTATTTAACGTGACAATAGATCATCTTCAGAGTTTTTCAACACATGGCTTGTTGCCTTTAAAATGAAAATATTTCATTGCCACATCAATGAAGTAACTTCTATAAATTAATGGAAAAAAGCAACAGTACTCACATTACCTTAGTTGTCCTTGTGCAGGGGTGACTTGCACATAAGGAATCGCATCTTCAGAAAAGATGACAGTAACCACTCATGAAATTTATTCCTAAAAGTAAAGTTGGTGCTGAAGCATGCATAGAATCATTTTTAGAAGGTAAATCTTTGATTTAAGGATTTGATTTTTTTCCTGTCACATTGGTATTAATTCCTGGAACGGAGAGAAAAAGGAGTTGTTTTATGATGAGATGCACATGTCTCAGACATTTAGATGGAATTCAGACTCACAGAAAGTGCATTACACTACTTGCATCTCTTGTTTTGCTACTAGGAGGTGTATAAAAATCAGAATAAATTTTTAGTATTTTATGAAGATTGTAACTCATAATTCTACTGCTCTGGGCTAGAAGAGGGATACTGAGGAGGAAAATGCAGGTGAAAATCTTCACAGAATGGCAAGATTGATTTTCAAGAGCTCAAGAATGTCCACCATTCCAATGACCATCATTGAAAAAAAAAAAAAA
>VXAC01002054.1:32324-97234 GCA_013399225.1 Rhipidura dahli
AAAAAAAAAAAAGAAAATAAAATTCATTAATGGGTCTCCTAATTGTGAAAAAATCCTAAGCTGTTGATGCCTACAGAACACCAACACCATGCTATCTATCCTGAAAAACAGACCTGAAACACTCCCATTTTACTTAAAATTAAATGTACCAAAATCAGAAGAAAAAGGCTTTCAGATGATAATGGGTTATTTTGCTTCAGCATCTAAAACTACAGTGTGAATAAATCCACTTATTTTTATGAGTTTAGATGTGATATTATAGCTTCATGATACATTTGCTGTAGTAAAAATGAAGAGTTTCTCTGCATCTTTTAGGTAACTGGCTAATTCTAAAGCAGCACAAACTGCAGAGGTGAAAATAAATGTGGTGAAATCATTAAAACATGTTTTACAGATACAGAGAAAAACCTGTGGCTAGCTGCCAAAGGAGAAAGCTAAGAAATTAGTTCTTAAATACACCTATATCATTTTTACTGGCCTTTTGCATTTTCTTTGTGTGTCACAGATATTCTTTTCATAGTAGGTGTTAATGTAAAGAAAAAAAAATAGTAACATTTGCAGACATAAATCAATATACATGGTCAAAGTTTACAGGAATATACCATCCAGGACATCTAGCAAACAGGCAATTAAATCTGTCCTAGCAGCCCTTGTCATAGAATCACAGAATATTCTGAGCTGAAAGAGACTCACAAGGATCACAGAGTCCAGCTCCTGGCCCAGCACAGCACCATCCCCAAGAATGGCACCATGTGCCTGAGTGCATTGTCCAAACACTTCTTGAACTCTGTCAGGCTTGGTGCTGTGACCCCTTCCCTCGGGAGCTGTTCCAGTGCCCAGCCATCCTCTGGGGGAAGAACTTTTTCCTGATATCCAACCTAAACCTCCTCTACACAACTCCAGGCCATTCCCTTGGGTCCTGCCACTGGTCATGAGAGTGAAGAGATCAGTGTCTGCCCCTCCTCTTTCTCTCAGGAAGGGGAAGCTGTACCTGCAATGAGGTCTCCCCTCATTCCCCCTCCCCTCAGTCTCCTTTTCTCTGGGCTGAACAGACCAAGTGACCTCGGTCACTCCTCGTGTGGCTTCCCCTCAAGGCTCTTCACCATCTTTGCTGCCCTCCTTCAGAAGCTCTCTAAGACTTTAATGTCTTTTATATCTTGTGTTGCATTTCATCCTACATCCTGTAGTTCTGTATAGCACATATTTATCGAAGTACAGAATATTTATGTGCATTTTCCTACAAAGCAACAGTTTATGTTTTCGGAGTCACAAAACATAAAAACCAGACAGATTTTAATAACAAAATGAAGCATATAGATTTTTTACAGGGTTTCAAATTATAAGCAAAGTACTTAGTCTACAAAGTGTTCAAAGGTCCTGAGAAGTAAAAGGGATAAAAATGCATCCATCATCAAGCAGCTGATATCTGTCATCAGTAAAGTTACATCTGGATGCTCTTATCTATCTGAATTTCAGTCAAGCATTTGCTGCAATGCTATAAGAGAAATCCTTAGCTAAGCAGAAGTAGATGGAAATCAGTAGAGAACTCTTGTGAACAAGGCAGATGGCGACAGTTGCACTGAAAGCAGAAATATAAAAGAGAAAATCTCTATAAAAACATAGAAAATATATTGTAATTAGCAAAAAAGCTTCTGAGGACTTGATGTGGCCTTATTTAATATATTTTGACATATTGATATATTTCAAATACTGTTTGAAATACTGGGAAAATTCCAGCCACTCAGACTGGGACAGAGAGGAGGAGGAGGAGGGCAAATTAAAAAACAGAAAAAGTAAAGCAGAGGAGAAGCAAAGGAATATCTGCTCAAAGGAAAGAGGTGGTAAAATAGAGTAGTTAGTGCAGTTTACCAGAATGAAAGTTGGGAGAGCATTTCATTATCAGTAAGCTCCAGGGAGAAGAAATTAATAAGCTAAAAGGGTAGTGCTCAAACATATTTAGGAATAGAATACATAAATAAAATCAAACATATGATTCCAGGAAAAAAAATTAAGACAGGAAATTTAGCAAAATCTGGCAGTAGTATGAGATCAGAGTGAAGTGGCCAAAGGGGTTCAGTTTCAGTCTGAGGGCCATGCCACACAGAAGAATCATATCCTGTGAAATGTGATTAAAAAAAAAAGACGTAAAGATATTAGATTTTTATTTTGTCAAATGTACTGAATGAGATTGAGATAGGAAGAGAAATAGTTTCACATTTCTGATATTAAAGAGCAAGAAAGAGATAAAATATGCTAAAAACACTTGTCATATTTATGAGTTCTTTACTACATGGCTTTTCAATATGGCTTTTCAATATATACGGCATCTAGATGTCTATGGTTAAAGTCATCCCAGAAATCTGTATATACAATGTCTTCATGACTAAATGAATATTGTTTGTATGTTTGGGGTTTTCACTGACAAATAAAGACATACAAAGTAAATTTGCCATTGATACTGTACTGGGAGGAGGTTTGACTCCCTCAGAGGCAGAGAAGCACAAGAGAGAGTTGGATGTATCAGAGGGCTATGAAATCACCAACCATATCAAGTTCAACAAGGGCTGGTGCCAGATTCTGCACCTGGGATGGGGCAGCCCTGCATGCACAGACAGACTGGGGAATGAGAGGCTGGAGAGCAGTGCCATGGAAAGGGCCCTGGGGGTCCTGGTCAATGGAAAGTTGAACATGAGCCAGCAGTGCCCTGGCAGCCAGGAGGGCCAAGCGTGTCCTGGGGGGCATCAGGCACAGCATGGCCAGCTGGGCAAGGGAGGGGATTGTCCCCTCTGCTCTGCACTGGGGCGGCCTCACCTCGAGTGCTGGGGCAGCTTTGGGTGCCACAGTGTAAGACATTAAACTACTGGAGAACATCCAGAGGAGGGCCATGAGGATGTTGAAAGGTGTGGAGGGGAAGCCTTGTGAGGAGCAGCTGAGGTCACATGTTCTGTTCAGCCTGGAGGAGACTGAGGGGAGACCTTGCTATGGTCTTCAATATCCTTATGAGGGGAAGAGGAGGGGCAGGCACTGGTCTCTGATCTTTGATGACCAGTGACAGGACCCGTGGGGAGAGCATGAAGTTGCGTCAGGGAGGAAGGGAGCTGGGCGGATGAGCATGGACAAGGAGGGGTTTAGCATGGATCAGGGAAAGGTTCTTCCCCCAGAGGGTGGTTGGGCACTGGAACAGGCTCCTGAGGGAAACAGTCACAGTACCAGCCTGAGAGAGCTCAAGAAACATTTGGGTATCACTCTTAGGCCCATAGTGTGATTCTTGGGGTGTCCTGTGAAGCATCAGGACTTGGACTTGGTGATCCTTTTGGGCTCCTTCCAACTCAGGATACTCTATGACTCTATGAAACCAACTAGTCAGCACATTTACAGGGGTAAATGTCTGTATAATGGAGCAAACCCATAAAACTAGAGAATTTGGAAGTAGTAGACATTGTTTCACATTTTCTGACCCTGCTCAATCTATTTTGCTACTGCAAAATAATGTTCTTCTGATGGGCAAACTATATATGTGTATAAAAACAAGTCCTGAAAGACTTATATTAATGGCAACTGACATAGTTAAATGAGAATTGTTGATACTTTCTTGCCAACAATAATTAACAGCAATTAGTGAAAAATTACTGGGTCTGTTACTAAAAAAAATTTTGTAGTTTTCATTTGTACTGGGACCAAGCTTCCTTGTTAGCTGTTTTATCATTTTTATACCATCCTTACTCCCACTGTGATAATTTAGATCTTGTCAGAGCTTAGTGATTCAAGGCAGCCTTTTTAAATCATATTTTGCTTCAAACAAAATTTCGTAATTTTTTTTCTTGATATAGAATAATTATAGAAATAATGATAAATTGAGAATATTTACCCAGTTCTCTTTATTTCAGATAACCGTTATAGTGATTAATCTATATTAAGACTAAAATAGCTCTAACATTTCATTTTAAGAGAAATAATGTACAATGGAAAGAAAGAAGAAACCTACTTTGAATCCCAAAATTCTGCCACTTCTAAAATTATCACAGCGGGGTAAAGATACTCTTCCCCAAAGCTAGAAGGACACCTTTAGTCAAATTTCTACAGGGAGAGAAAAAAGCAGCGTGTGCTCACACACACACATACTCTTAAAAGTGTAAGTTTGTGATGGTGAGAGACTTCATAACACATTACTAGTCTCATGAGCCATTGAGTCCTGGGGATTGGTAAATGGACTCTGAAGCCCTCCACTACTAAATTCGTGTTAGCCATAGCTTTTGTTTCTCAGGACAAGACATCTTACCATCCAGTGGCTGTGTGGTCAACTGTATGAAATGCATTGGTGGCCTCAGTTCAGATCCTCGTGGATGAGTAATTAGTGCTGCTGTTGACCTGCCAGCTCTTTTTCACTCCGTTACACAGGTACAAACAAGTAACTCCAAGTGAATTGAACTAGTGTAAATGCAATTAGATTTTGGCTCTTTAGCAGCCTGGTGCAAGCCTGCACGCCAAGCTTCACGCAGTTTTTTCACCATAACCATCTCCCATGTTAAGTCCAACATAAGCAAGGGCATACAGAGTGTTACGCAGACTTTACACTGTTTGCAATCCCACTATAGAGCTACAGGACTATCTAGGAAAAGTCTTCAGTCTACAGTATGTAATGAGGATGATGGTGATTGGCATTAGCTGTTAAGTGCACAATGTTAGGAGGAATATAACGTCATTTAAGTTATATTGATAGTTCTGAATTCAGAATACTGTAACAGACTATGAACTTTTACTGCGAAGAAGTCAACGTTTTAATTCAGGTATAAGATACTCTGTATGAAATCTAAAATACCTTTAAAATAACAGAGAAAAACAGACACGGGATCTGCTTTTTGTCATCCTTTTTGTCACTTGAGTATGTATGAATTTTGTCACTAGAATATGCATGAATAAATGCACACCCATATAACTATAGTTTGCAATGCTGCCTTGATGAATAGACATGGATTTATGTAGCTTTTGAAGTTATAACTTTAACACTCTACGAAAGAAAAATTAATTTCTTACCCATCAAAACATTAGATGTAATTGGGAAAAGCTAGTTAATTAATTTAATTGGGGCCAGTCCAATGAATTACAAAAGATACAATTTGAAACAAAAAAGTTAAATCAAGCAAGTGTCTCGTATCTTCCTAATTCCAGAGGGTATAAACAAAAACAGGGTATTCATAGAGTAATCTGGATAGAAAGTGTCTGGCAGAACAAGTTTTCCAATTAATGTGTTTAGATTTGTCAAAAACAAATGAACAGGGGAAGCCTAGAAATAAGAAACCAGTCCTGAGGCAAGAGTTGGAAACTTGGATTCAAATATTTTCTCTTTGATGAAAAGCAGATACCTGAATCTATGCTCCCCATGCAAAATGAAAACGCATATTACACTACTCATTTATGAAACTCATTTTATTCCTTTTGGTACTACTCTCTTTCCAGAAAACAGGTGAAAGAATGGGGAATCCCAAGGACAGGTGACAGCGTGAATGGCCACCAGTGTCATTCCTGCACTCATGCTTGTTTTCCACCACATTCTACCGCTCTCTCTTTAAACTACCAATTCCAACATTTTGTAGGGTTCTTAACTTGCCTGTCCTGTGGGTTGGAAACACTTTTTATCACATAACATGTTCACGGGGTGGGAAAGTGTGTTCTCCTTGCTTGCCACAAAAGGTACATGGAGATTTAACCACAGGTAGCACAAGCTGCTGCACCAAGACGTGCGTGGAGGTGAATGTGCTACCAAAGCAGTGAGTGCCTTCAGTGTCTTTGTTAATAGGGGTTTAAATCTCCAGCTTGACATTATTTGAATGTAGCTCTCTGTGGTTTAATTACTACCATTATTATTATAGATACAGTAGTAATTATCTCTTCTTAATGTCTCATCATGTTTTGATCAATTCACATAAAAGTTTACTGTAAATATATGGTTAGGTAACATTAAAGAAAACATGTAATTATGGAATATATAATCAAATACCTTCTAAACAGTTGTATATTTTCCAACAATTAAATGCTTTTAAAAAAATAATTAATTAGTTTTTAATAGGCAATATTCAGCTTTTGAAGCAACAAATATATAAAGCTTTATTTGTTGACCTCAAATTACTTTACTCCAGTTATATTGATAACATCTAGGTTTCTCAAAAACCTGCTGGCACAAAATCTTTTCAGCTTTATTAATGATTCAGATGGCAGTTTCTGAAGAGACAAGTTCCCACAGAGAAGGAGCACTTGATTAATGACCTGGAAACACTTTTCCTTTTCAGCTGATTAAATAAAATTGACTGGATTTTTACATTTTTATAATAAAATGACCCGCAGGGCTGAGATGACACAGTGAAAGCAGCATGTTCACTCTTCAACAGATTTTTATTTTGTCACTTGTAAAAATGAAAGGGCTAACCACCCAAGCAGAAAAATGCACTTTATCACTGTCCACTGCCGACATGCTGACAATTGCTGCATACAAATACAAAAACAGGGAGGAAACTAGGCTGTGTTTACACTCAGCCTGATTTTGTCTAATGATGACAAAAGGTCTATGACTTCTCGGGGTTTGAGTGGTACTATTTAATTATTATGCAAAATAGATTTATAACAACTGCTGACAATCATAAAAGGCTTTATAATATGGTCACTTAGATGTGATACCAAATATCTTTCCAGAAATTTACATATAATAAAAACTTTAGTTTTCTGAAGCAAGATGGTAGCTATTGTTAAACAACAAATGGAAATCTAATGCAATACCTGGCTAAAATAATTGGAGAGATTGCACTAGCCATCACAGAATCCAACCCAAATGTAATTTGCAACAATTAAAAATAAAACAGGTGAAGCACCTTGTCTCTAAGCACACATACTTGAACTCACAAGGGCATACAACACTGTTAGATGCCAAGGCATAGAAGTAGCTGTGCCTAGTTATATGCCTAGTCTTCCTGAGTGCAGCTTGCCCTAAGACTTCCATTCATCTCTTCTGGGCCTTTTGTTTTGTTATTTCTTTCCTTGACCCTGCCCTTTTCATACAAGCATCCAGCCTGATAAAACAATCAATAATTTCAGTCTGAGTAAGTAATCAAAAGCGTTCTGTGCTCCTTTAAAAGCTGTTTGTTTGTCTTCCTAGTATTAAACTCTGTCAATATCAGTAATCCCTTATGGGTTCAGTGGGCTGATATAAAAGATCTATATCTCATATGAAATCTTATATTAAATCTATCCCCTTGAAAACAGAGCCACCTTACCCTGACTACTGGGAACAGCCCATGGTTGACCCTCATAGTGTAATCAAGCCCAAATATTGTCTGAGAGTTTCAAGTGGACTGAGGCAAATGCACAGCAATAAGTGTGGCAGTTGCTAAACATTGTCATTTGTAATATCCCTGAGCCTTGACACAGCAGCAAGGCTGGAGTTATAGCTAAGGAAATGCAAAAAATATACAGTGTTTCCAGATCTACCCAGGACTGCCTGGATTATTGCACACATGCAGTTTGTGTGTAGTTTCTTTTTCAAGTTTCATATTAAGTGTAAAGAATTTAGTGGTCTCTTTTAAAAATGATTACTCCTGAAGAGTGGATGCATTGTATCACTCAGCCATCTTCGGCTCTGTTCTGTATTTGAATATCAGAGATGCTTAAGCTCTTTGAACCTGCAAAAGAGGGAGATGCACAGCTTTAACAGTATTAACTTTTCATTTCCAAGTTGGACCATTACTATAATGTCCAATAATTCACTGGTTAACTGTAGCATGTAAACATGTGTGGTTGAAAATACTGATGTTTCTCTGCTTTCCACATGGGTGGTGTTGTAAGCTTAGACAAGTCAATTGGTAACCAGTGCACTCATAATAGTGCTGCCAAGAGTAGCATAATTAAAATGATTTTTGACATCTATTCATTTAGACCTAAGACTTCTAACATATGTGTCACTTTTGCACAGGGACTATTTGCATATTTAAGACAATAATTCCAGTAATTGTAAAATGGAGTTTTTACTCTTTTAATTTTTAAACATAAAAGAGAATAGCAACTCTGACAATGACCTGGCATAGTTTTCTTCTGTTTCAACTAGAAAGTTCTGTAGTGTGTGTAATGGGAAATAATGCATATATAGACTGAGATACACGTGTGTAAGATTAAAATAACTTTGACTGTTATTTATAAGCAGAGTTTACTCAGTTTGAAATACAAAGGTTGGAAAAACGATTTCTTGAGATGTCACAAAGTAATACTCTGCCTTAAAAGTTCCATGAAAATAAAATTGCCAATAATGTAAAGAAGGAGAAGCTGAAGTGTTGGTTCTCTTAATTCTGGAGAGATGGGCATTAACACTTGTTTAAATTAAGTCAGAATGACAGTATTCTCGTTTGCTAAACCCCTTCCCATCCATCCACAGTGGCAATCATACTCATGAATAAAAGGAAACAAAACAAGTGGGGACATAGAAGGAATAAACATTTATCAATTAGCTTATTTTTCATTATAAATTAAAACAATCATGCTAATACTGTACAAAATCGTGCTCAAATATCTTTAGCTTCCCACAGTATTACTGCTCACTGTTCAGGGTGAGGGGAACCCTAAACAGGATAAAGGTAGGATGACAAAATGTCAGGTTGGATGTAAAATGACAAAGAGGAGGAACAATCTGCCATAGGCAGGTACTGCTGATGCATCAACTTATGATGCATCAAGCATCATATCTTGGCCTTGGTATTGGTTAGCCAAAGGAAAGGCATTGAGGCAGGAGGAGAAAATGAGCTTTAGCTGAAGCCTCTGATGAACACAGAGAAGGAAATATTTCTTTGGAAGTACAGACTTCCAGAAGTAAAGGGTGCTAGTTACATGTTGTTTCTAACACTGTACAAACCACATCCTACCAATGGAGAGTACTGGGAAAGGTTCCTCACCTGTAGGTGCATGGCAAGGGAGCCCAACCATGGAAACTCAGTCTTGCAAGATCAAAATGTGGGGGCTGACATTTACACACTGCAAGTACAAACCGTGATTCTTTATTTCCCTTAGTAACCAGAGAGGAGATAACTGTTAATTTAATCAAATGGAGGAAAACACTTGGCATGAACAGTCACTCACACAACAGCAAACTTTGAAATAACTGGCTGGATGTCAGATCTGCGGAAAAGGATTTAATGGTTAATGTAAGTCAACTGTTTCATGGCATTGCTCTAAAGGCAGACCTTTTTGTGATAAACAGGAACTATGTGACCTTCAATGTCCTTTTCAACTCAAACTATTCAATGTGGCCATTAATAAAAGGAGTGTATTTTGGGATTCAGATTTGCTGTGTCAAGGGAAACATGTTCAAATGGAAAAAAATCTAGAGAATGGCAGCATGAATGATCAGAGATTTCGTAAAATGGTCTTGCAAGGCAAGAGCTGAGTCTAGAAAAGAAAAGGACTGTGACATAATGCTTTTTGAATGTTTAAATATATTCCATGGTTTCTGCAAACAAATAATAATAATTTTTTCCTCATGCCTGGACCAGACAAGGTAGAAGGAGAAACTTAGGCTTTTCTTAGTAAAGCTTAGGCTTTACTAAGAAATATTTTTTAATGGTGAAATTAATGAAGCAAATGGATGAGCTGTCTGGGAAGATGCTGACATCTCCTCTGAAAGAGAGGTGACTCTTTTCTTTAAGAAAAAAATTAAACAGACCAATTTTAGTATTAGACTAAAACAGTGAATACTGTTCCAAAGTTAAATCAAAGGGGATCCTCAGTTAGAACTTTTGTTGCCTAAGGAATAAGTCACATTTTGCAGTGATTTCAAAAATGTTAAGATTAATAGCACACAATATTTTTAACATGATGAAACCTAATTTTAAGGCTATCTATATTTCTCCTTCTTAGTCCAAAAGGCTTTGTTAATGAAGAAAAGTGTTTCATGAATAAAATCATATATTCACAAAATAACAGAATCGCAGATTGTGTCTGGTTGGAAGAGACTGCTGTGGGACTCTGGGTCATCTGGTCCAAACGCCCTGCTCAAGGATGGCCACCCTAGAGCACACAGCACAGGAATGGTTCCTGAACATCTCCAGTGAGAGAGAATCCCCAGCCTCTCTGGTCAATCTGTTCCAGTGCTTGGTCACTAAACACAATAAAGAAGTTCTTCCTCATGTTCAGGTGGAACGTCTTGTCATCACCTACTGCCCATTGCTCAGCACCTCTGAGCAGAGCCTGGTCCCTCCTTTGACCCCTCCCTACAGACACTGACAGACACTGATGAGGTTTCCTCTCAGTCACCTCTTCTCAAGGCTGAACAGGCCAAGCTCTTTCAGCTTTTCCATGTAACAGAGATGTTCCAGATCCTTAATTGTATCTGTTGCACTAAGGGGCCCAGAACTGGGCACAGCAGTCCAGATGTGGCCTCACCAGGGATGAGTAGAGGGGCAGGGTCATCTCCCACAACTTGCTGACAAGGATGTCTGATGCCCCCCAGGACACCATTGTCCTTCTTGGCCAATAGGACACACTGCTGGCTCATGGACAGTTTCTTGTCCAACAAGACTCCCAGGTTGTTCTCTGCAGAGCTGCTTTCCGTCAGGTCACCCTCAGCCTGTACTGATGCATCTAAGATTTTGAGAAAATCAGAAAATAAAAACACAATAAGAATCTTAATATTTGTGGTCCTATGTTTTTCACCTGTGAAGTTTTCCTTCTAAATTTCATGCTCACCCTTAGACTTAAAAACACACAACAGAAATTTTCTCTTACTGAGACATTCTAACGTTGTACAGGCCTGTATTAATCTACAGTTATTCTGTGGAAAACACAGAAAACTTGATAATCCAGTTGTCATTTACAATAAATATTCAATGCAGACATAATTTCTGGTAATTGTCATCAGCATTTGTGCCAAAACTCCCACTCATTCAATGAGTACTAATTTAGTCTGTCTAAATTGTCAAGTAATATTTAGGCTGGAACATTTAAAGAGCAATTGAATACATAATTTCAATTGATTTCACATTGCCATTTCACGTTCATCTTTCAACAGGACATGCATCTTTGAAACAGATCAGAAGGAATACCATGAAATTTGTCGTCTTATTATTACCTGTAGCATTTCTTTCCAGTAACTTACTCCATAAAGAATGATAAATACAAAACAGTTCATAAAACCTTACTGATTTTTTCTTTTTTTTAATTAATTGAAAACTTTTAAATGAACAGGATAATACTTGTTTGAATATGTAGATTCACATTCATAAAACAGAAACCTATCAAGCAATCAAAAGGGAAGAAGTGAAACCTTTCCCACCTCGATTTTTTTTTCAAGTTTTTACCTAAGATCGGTTTTGTTATATATATTTCAGGTTTTAATATTTGACCCATCAGTATTTGGGGAGCTAAACAAGTTATAATGAGCAGCAAGTTTAGTCTTCCAACACAGCTTTAAACATCAGAAGCATTAAACACCAGTTAAAAATTCTGTACAGACTTTGTCGCCTGACTAGGACCACTGTTCCTAGTGTTCACCTGCCAGAAGATTTAGACAAGAAAAATCATGAAGACTTTCCCAATCAAATTTGCTGCTAGTGGCTCCTGGCTGCTTTGTGTAATTACCACAGCCTAAATCATGATTGAACTGGGCACAAAGAATTGCCAGTGCAGGTGTACTGGGTCTGGTCAGCTTATTCAGAGTGTGTTCAGAATAGCAGATATAATTTTGTGTATTAACCACTATAGATATATTTGACCAAATATTTTGAGGAAAAAAGAGCCCTGGCCAATGTCATAAGAAAATTTTGCTTCACAATACAATCAGAATACATTCTATGGTTGAAATAGAGACATTTTCCTTTTAATATCCCCCATGTTTCCTATCTGGACTTAAAAGGATGCAGAGCTAAGGCAAAGTATTCTCCTTCAGTGTATTCCTGCTCCCTGAGTATTTCATATCTCCTAGATGTCCACCCTTTCCCCAGGCTCCATGCAGAAAGCTTAGATAATTCATCAAGGATCAGAGATTTCACTCCAAATCACAAGTCTTCGTTTAGTGAAATGTCTAGCTGTTCCATGATGCATAATTTACTGTAACACTGGAATGAAAAGAGACAAGTCAAAGTAAAATCTGAGAAAAGCTAAACAAATATTCTTTAATCTACACTTTTAAGGAAATTGTGGCAAAAGACAGATGTCTTCAAAGATTCAGACACCTTCAAATACAAGAAGAACTTTCCTCTATTCTGTTAACTCAGTGTTTTAACAGCCTGCAATCAATTTACAGCCTTCTAACTCCATATTTGAGGGGTTATGCAGAAGTATATGACATTAAAGAAATTTTTTTTTGTCTACTTAACAGAATTCCCGCTCTGAAAACCCAGTACGAAAACAGTATGTTGCCTCATTCAGGACAGAGTAGGTGGCAAGGACAGTAGAGGGTGACATTGTAAGGGCCATTGCAAGGTTCATTTATTATAGTATGAACAAAGCAACACCTAACTTTAAACTAAGTTTTGTCCTTTTTGCTCTCTTATGAAAAGAAGTTCTTGTTAAGACCCTTCCCCTATAGTTCTGTATTTCAAAGTGTATTCTAACTTTTGACATCTGGTATTCTTATTTTTTAAGCAAAACAAATAGTGCTATTTCAAGGTCTGTAAATATCAACCAAGTCAAACCTCAAATATAAGAAATAGCTCAAAAAATCATTTTGCATGTGAAAGTAGGTTTTCAAAAGAAATTATTTGCCTCTGAAGATGGAGCATTTCAGCTATGTAGTTGTATAAACCAGGACTATAGGTCTGGGATTGCACTGGCTAGCTCAGCTCTGCAGTCACATGAATGACTCCTCTGTGGATTAAGTTTTCCATATTAGCAAGCAGTAAAATATACGACACCTAAAATTCATCTGTTCCTAAGGGTTTTGATATTTTTTTAATGACCATTCTCTGAGACAGCTTCCACAAATATGGAAATACATGTTTTAATAGGTTAAATTTTTCAGTTTTCAGTCTCCCTTTGACAATAGCTTGCAGTGAGTACAGTTATTCCATTGTGGCAGAGTCTTTTCCTTGCAGGTTTAACAAGCTGTTTTAAACATTTGACAATGACCAGCCACAGCTGTCTTGACCTCTCATACTAAATGGACTGGACAAACTAACCCTGTCTTCCCAAGAGTCTCCTACCAACGGGGTGGTGTCCTCTGGCTTTCTTAGAGGGGAATGTTTCTGCCTTCCCATTTTCTTCCTTTCAGCTGAACTCTCAGAGACACTAACTAGCCACAGATTCCTGTTTGAGGAGAACTGAACCAGGGCAGTGCTATTTCCTAAAGTTTGTTGTCATGGACTTCTGAAAATTCCCTTAAATGGATAAACTGGGAGACAGAGGACTGTGCTGATTTTGCTGTGGGATTTTTGCCTGTCAGAGCAATGCTAGGACAGATGATGCAATGCTTACTTTGCAGAAATAGAGTTTCTCTACCTTGCTGTGTTCCAGCAAGAATACACCACCCCTAAGAGCACAGTGTAAAGAGTCACCAAGGAGACATCTGAAGGTTGTTACACCTGAGAAGTTTACTTCCCACTAGATTTCTTTGCTTAAGAGAAAAGCCTGAACTATCATTTATTTTCTAAATAAATGTAGCTCTATTATGTCTACTATAATTGAATATTCCTTAAAGAAATTTCCGAGCTATCCGTGAGTATCACTTCCTAATGCACCAGTGTTAATCCTCTTAAGGTCTACTGCTCTGGACAAAGCAGTAGGAAAATATGAGAGAAATTTCCTATCGAAGACTTCTTTTATTCAAAACCCTGGCTTCTTGTTAACAGTATGCTGCTTTTCTCTTGGCTTTTTTGGGACTCCATTTACTTGACTAAAGGAATTTCACTCTGGAATTACAGCAGTACATATCCTGGTAAGTTTATGCATAGAAGTTGAGATCCACCCATCCTGATATATCAAAATATCAATTTTCTAAGAGGCCTAGTACTTTTCCTGTGAAGAGAAAACATTATAAATACTACTAGTTTTACAGAATAAGCAGAAACCAAGTACTTGTTTCTTTTTCACTCCTTAAACTTTCTGCAAAATCCTGTCACTTCCAAAAATTCATATTCATTTTCAGTCTATTTTAATGATCATTTGATCCAGCAGCTGAAATACAGATTTTCTGAGGTGTAGATAATTTAAAAAAAATGTTACTGCTTTTAAAATGGCAAAAACTTGCATTCTCTTAGTGCCAATTATTTAAATTTTTAAGATATTGGAACACTTTTACAGTACATTTGGCTGAGAAGTTTACATGTTCTACTAGATTTTTTATTAGAGTTGTGGAAAGACCCATTTTATCTTGCTCAGGAAACAAAAAATAGTCAAGAAAATAAGATAAAGGGACCTTTCAAAATAAAACACTTGATTTTATTTTCATACCTTTTATCCTTTCCTTAAAATTACATATATTTAAATATCATCTAGGAATTGTACTTTGCTCTAAGAAACTTAGCATTTTTACTTAGAAATGTAAAAACAAACCAAAAAAAACCCCAAACCAAGCAAACCAATAAAAAAATTTGAGCTGCATGAGTTGCATTTCATCCATGCTGGTTTTAGTACAAAACCAGAACTGATTACCACAAGGATATGTTTTGTTTAACTTACCTGACCACAAAATTAGTTCAGTTCATTCAACTGTAATATCCCATTGCCAGCACTCTGCTTAAGATGACTAGAACTTATTTTAATTCTTGTTAGGTGCTTCCTCAACCAGATACAAGGCATAGCTCTGCACAGCCAGGCTCATATTTTAGCCTAAATATAATTTGTATAGGCATGCATGTAGGCCAGGAAGTAGCATTCACACATGACCGGTGAGATGCAAGTTTCAAATCTGAAATGTGGAGGGCAGCATCAATACTAGTGCCTCTGAAGGTGGGAATATATTCTCACAGCAACTTTTGAAGACAGGCTTGGTTCACAGGGACAAACATTAAATCTTCCTCCCATGAATATTTGTAAACACACCTTGTGGTGCACAGACATGTACATGCAGACAAACACAGTTACAATTCATTAGCATTCCATATATTAATCTGTTAGTTCTCCTATGCACAAGTATTCTACAAAGTATTCTACAAAGACTTCTTTTTACCCTAAAGTGACATAAGATTAGGCTTTCCCAAGACATTGATCAAAAAGCATGCATATCATTGCTCTTTCAAAGAAAGTCTATGTCTATCAGCATCAAACTCAGTGGACTGGGAAATATTCAATGTCTAAATGATGTTTCACATTTTGGTATTGTGTTTCTATTCAGTAATACAACCCATGTGGCTTCCTTTCTGCATGTCTCTAATGTCTGTTGCTCAGCTCACCAACTAAATGAAAAATCCTCTGATAGAGTTTATTGTCTTTTTTTCCTATTCTTTTGAACATTTGAGAAATATTGCTTTAAATTATTTCATTTTACTGTGAAATAGTAAGAAAGTGCTCATAATTGAGGTGTCAGCAGTTGACTACCATCCTGGCCTTCATTATTACCAACTGCTTTTATCTGAAGGGCTGTATTTTGGGCCCTGATACACTGACAAAGGGCAAAAGTTGAGGTGCTGTCCACTCCACACCCATTAGTAATAATTTCTGTAGTATATCCCTTTATGACATGGTGGTGTAGGAGAAATTATTTTCCTTCTCTCTCTTCCTATTAACTCAAGTGGGAAGATGGGAAGTAGATGGCTGGTTAATAGTGAATTTATTTTTTCCTTTCTCTTGAATTTGTATGTTTAGGCTATTTAGAATCAGAAAACCACAGTACAGTTTTTGTTTGAAGGAACACGTAAAGACCATCTTGACCAACTCCCTTGCAAAGAGCAGGGACATCTTCAACTTGCCCAGGTTGCTCAGGGCCCTCTCCAACCTGACCTTTAACTTTCACAGAGATGGAACATCCATCATCTCTCTGGGCAACCTGTTCCAGTGTTTCACCACACTTATCATAAAAACTTTCTTCTTTTTATCTAGTCTGAACCTACTATATTTTAGGTTAGAAATATGGGGTTTAAACTTATTTTAATTTTTAAATTTTCATAAATTTAATAAGTTTAAAAAAATGAGGGACTGCAAGTACTTTAAGCTGAGTGTACATCTAATCCATATCTCTTTTCCCTTTTTGTCATGTTTTCATGGGCCCAAGTGCACAGAAGGGAAGGAAGGTATTAATGTGGTTTGACTTGTACAGACTGCTCTAGATAAAATCTAGCTTTACGCCTACAACTAAACTACTTTATGTTTAATCCATAGAACTGTTCTTGAGGCTGGTTGAAGCCAATGAAGTAGACACAAGGATATATGCAGGAGGTAGGTCATACAAGTGGAACTACTCAGGACATTTCTCTTCTGTAGTTCTTGGTCTTTTCACAGTAGGTGTACAGTAAGTTGATTGTGTCAGAAGTCCAAGGACATAATTTTTTTTTCTTTGCAGCCATTCCTGGAGGCTAACACATTTCACCAGAGCAAGGGCATGAGGTTCAAGCACGGAAAGCTCCATCACAGACAGTGTACCATGCTCAGAAAGGGAAAGAGCAGAAGAGGGTTTCACTGGTCATTTATCAAAATATTTATTTGTCTTTTTAGATTTCTTATCCTCATGATACCGAAGTCCTCTCTAATGCAAAGTGGTCTATGTTCGTGAATTATGCATAATGTTGACTAATTATTTGCATAGGCAGTCCATATTGCTGATCATTGCAATATCTGGGTGTCCAGATTAATTTACTTCCATTAATCTTCAACTGATTATTTATAAAACAAGTCCTATCTCCTTTGACAAGCACAGCTAAGTTTGCTCTTATTCACTTGTTCAGTATGCAGGCTTCTTGACAAAGCAATACTGAGAAATAAAAGTGGTGAAGCAGGAAGAAAGGAGTCTAGACTTATGCTCACTGAGAGAGAATAGAAAATTGTCACCTGCAACTTACTGTTTTCCATTTCAGTCTTAGACTGTTGACCAGCATCAAGTTGCTTTAATATATAGTAAACATTCAAAGACATACTTTCAGCAGAAGACCCCTGACTGTGGATGCATTACAGTAGGTGTCAGCTATGAGTTATCCCAGCCCTCTGTGCAATACCTCAGAGGTTACTTGGCATCCATGAGTCAGCGACCTGCTTCAAGCAGCAATCTGTATTCTCATCTCTAAAGAATTCTTGAATATTGCTTTTAAAGTATTCTAGTGCTTATTAAGAAGGGGTTTATGTAAATAAATACCCAACAACATTGTGTGCACAGTTTTCCTGTCAAGATTACGGAAGTCCTATGTAACTACTTCTTGTTGTGGTCCATTTGTTAACCTGCTTCAATGTATTTCACCAGATTTTTGTCTTAGTTTTAAGGGAGGAAAAAATCTGCAAATTAAAGATGCCCAGGCCCTTTGCAATATACAGGTATCCATATCTATATGTATATAGATTTCAAACTCATTCACATTCACTTTACCCAGGATGCTTCCAGTAGTTTGCCAGTTTATCTGTAGACAGCAAGTGCTTAAAACATACACTGCTGTTCAGCAAAAATAAGGATCAGAGAAATTAGGAAAAATTAGTGCTATAAACCTGATTCATTTCTATTGTTTTGACTTGAATAGTGGTAACTGGGCTCTGGATTCCTGTTGTTGTGAAGAAAAAATTAGTCCCACTCATTCTAAACTACTTGTTGGACTGTCATACAAGGTTAAAATTTTCAAATAAAAAACACAGAAGTGTGGACAAACTTCTGAGGAAGAATCTGGTAATTGAAAAGTATCTTTTTGGTATAAAATAAACATAACTCCATATAAAATAATTTTAAGATATTTCAAAAATTTTCAGTCTCCCTTTATAAACACATTTTAGGAATATCAGTTTATGTCTTGAAGGAAAAATAAGTCATGCTTATTATGTTGGCTGCTTAGGAGCAGTCACTATTGGATAGCCATTGTCATTTTAAATGACAAAAATAAATTTATCTGTGCATGCACAAAGCATGAATTTTTCTTGCTACCTGCAGTATGTTTTTTAGGTAGACAAAAGTGTTTTATAGTAGTGAAAAAACAGGAAAAAAATAGTTGTAACATATTCGTATGAAATAGATGATGCTAGTTATAGAACAGAAATGTACTTGCTAATACAGATTTAATAAGTAAAAAATATCTTTAATGAGAAGCATATATAAAAACATTGTTCTAGTTTAGATAAAGTAGGGTGAAAGAAACAATTATGGAGCACTTAGTGAAACAAATGGCTGTTTTGGGGATTTGCAACTCCTTCAAATTTGATGAAACATTTCATTTTTGAAATGGAAGTTGTCTGAAGCTTTATTATTACAATTCCCAGTTTTGTATTTTTGGCTATAAGATTTTCCACATCACTCAGATACCTCAAACTGACTATTACAAGAAAACTTCAACCAGGCTGGTAAAGAGAAAACATTATTAAATGTGTCAAATCTACTTTTTTTTATCCTTTGAACTTTTTAGTATCCCAGAAAATTAGAAGGATGGATATGTTTACTATTTTAGGCAAAGTCATAATTTACAAATAACTCAGGTCATAGCTGCTTGTAGAGGCAAAGAGTTTCCGACATTTTTTTTCAACAGCTTCCACACACTGTGAGTGCTGGGTTAGAGCAGGAACTTTAAGGAGAAGAATATCTGTTAGAGAAGGGATCCTTACAGTCCTAGTAACCTGTTTCCAAATAATGAACCTTCAGTAGAGAATTGTAACAAGTCAGGGACTTTTTCTACCAGTTAGAAGCAAAAGCAAAATTACACATACCTGAGACGAGGGTCAGTGAAACTTTTTTTTCTCAGCACAGTGAGCCAGGAAGCTGTGGAAACAAGGATATTATCATATAAGATTCAGTATCAGTATCTTTTCACTGTTCTATATGTCCTTTTAGATCACTGTTCTGAAGACAACTGAAGGCAATGTAGAGGATGAAGTTGAGTTACACAGTACATGAAAGGAGTTCAGAAAAGAAAGTATTTTTTTCTGAATGCTACTTTTCCAGAAAATTTGTTTGTTTACATCCCTGAAAGGAATGATCCTTGTTTAACACAGAAGTCAAGTAAGACAGGGTTGATAAAAAACATACCAGCTGTATTGGCACAAAGGCACACACTTCTTTATCATGATCTTCAATTAAAAGCTGGCATTAAAAAAAAAAGCATGGACATAAAAGGATGTTGGTCATTTCTAATCAAAACAATTATTCATTAGGATTAAAGTTTAAGAAAAACTCAATTAAAAAACAAAAAAGATGTGACTCTAAAGAAACAAAATGTGGAGTTGTATTCTTAAGATACCTTGTTATTTCCTCTGGAAAGTAGCTGCCTATTTATTTCAGCCAAAGGGTTCTGAATGTCCCACAAAGTGTGGTTTCAACTGCTTAAATCTTTCGAAGAGTGGGTCCTTCTCTTCTGCTTTTGCAGCTGATTAGGTTTGTTTTTTTCCTTTCCCCTCTTTTGATGTATATCTACAAGCACCTTTTCCTATTATTAGAGGGGAAAAAAAGAAGAAATTCTCTATTAAGAAAGAAAGAAGAACAAAGTAAAAATTAGTATGTCAGATGTAAAGACAATGGCATACTATTTTACAATTGCATTTTAAAACAAAAAAAAGCCCCTATTATTTTTCTGGCTATGTTTTAGAAAGGAAAGCTGATAGGCAGTAACCAACCTCAATCACCATGTGAGTAACCAAACCCAAATATAAACCTGTAGGTCATTCTCCTGGTGAGTATATTTATCTTGTCTTTATATTTCATGAAGGTTTAAAAGAGAAAATACTGGTAAAAAAACAGATCCATTTCAATTCCACAGTTCAAGGTGTAATCTTTTTATATTTCCAGATAACACTGAAACAAACAAAATATATTTTTGGCTAGAGATGAGGGGTTTTGTTCAATAAATACTTTATTGTAATTTTTAGCTGCTTAATTAAATATTTAAATTAACTTTTTAATTCTCTTTTGAACTTAAGCTTTTACTGGATCCAGTAAAAAACTGTAGGCCAAAAGGGATAATTCTAACCTGGACTGTAAGATTTTTCTTTTTTTTCCAATTAATCACAAGTATCTTAGGTGAACACAGATTGAAGGAATGACACCTTCAGGTCCTTTCCAAACTTAATTATTCTATCAAATGAAATTCAATAGCTAATCTCCTAAAGATTAAAGATTATCTCAAGAAAAATGAAAAAAAAAAAAAAAAAAAAGACNCAAAAAAAAATGAAAAAAAAAAAAAAAAAAAAAGACTTTCATACATTCACTTTCATGAATCAACCTTATCAACCTATTATTCCAGGGCTACATTGGTGTTGAATAGTAGACCTAACAAGGGGAAGAAAGGACTGGATCATGCCCAGATTTTATGCCAATTTAAGGAGGATAGAGATGTATAGGAGTTGCTTGGAAGACAATTTTGTTATAATATGGTTCATTCAGAGCTTAATAGGGTGAAGTTATACAAAATGTGTTTCCTGGGAGAAAAAAAAAAAAGGAGAAAATAAAATTTTATGGATGTACTAAATTGTGACAATAGCCGGGAAACTGCCTTTCTGCCTCTCCCCTACTAAGCAGACTGTATTGGCAGTGCAGAAATCTCAGCCCAAGCATCATTGTTGAAAACTCAGCAGACTTTGTATATGTTGACTCTTGAGTGCAATCATGACATGTATAGGAAAGTAGTTTAGGTATGAGAGCAGGCACACTAAATTTAAGTGCTTTTTTGTGTTTTTCTGCTAGAAAGTAACTCTTTTGAATTCTAAAAGGGATTTGCTTTTATTTTTTAACAAGGACAACATTTTAAACCAGTATTTGCTGTTCACAGAAAGAGCCCATGAAGGACACTTCACTATGAAGGATTCATAGTAAAAACAGTATTATCTGGGTTTTAAATTGGGAAGCCATTATTTTACAGACAGTCAAAATACTCATGGGATTTTGTTACCTAGTATCTTTTTAAAATCTTCCTTTCCCATTTTCACACTTTAGTAGAACTATATTAGTGGTGTTTTCGTGTTTTGGATTTTTCTTAAGTACCTGGTTTTTTATTTCTATCCATAGTTAAGTGCAGCAAGCATGATTTCTTTTTTTCATATCTAATTGAACTCATGATTCAATAATGTTCATTCTGTGGAATTTTGGTCAAAGCAATGTTGCAGATTAATTCTTAATGAAATGTAATAGTCATTCTTAAATTTCTACATTACACAAAAGTATATTAGTAAAGCACAAAAGCTTCCTACAATTGAAAATATGCATCTTTAGCCTTTTTTGCCTTGAAAAAAAAATGGTAAAGCAGAAATATTTGGTATGAAAAGGTTTAATATGCATAGGCAAACACTCACATTCATAACTGTGTGTACGTGAAAGAATTCTGTGTAGGTGAAAAAAGTTGAAATTACTTGTCAAAATGTTGCTTAGTGGTTCTAAGTTAAATGTTGACATTTACTTTACTAAATCTCACAGTGTATTACATTAACAGCTGTCCTATTTCAGCTGCAATAGACTATATTTTTTTTCTTACTAGCTGATACAGTGCTGTGTTCTTCATTCAGTGTGAGAGAATCATGCTGGTGACCCAGAGATGTTCTGGGTGTTGCTCAGCAGTGCTCACCCTAAATCCAGGACATTTCAGTGTCCTGTGCTCTGCCAGTGAGCAGGTGCACAAAGGCTGGGGGAGCCTGGCCAGGAGAGCTGACCTGAACTGGCCAAAGGGATGTTCCACACACAGACCGACATGGCCAGGGCATGAACTGGGGGGAGCTGGCTGAGAGGGGGCAGTGGCTGCTGGGGACAGGCTGGGCATCGGTCAGCAGGTGCTGGGCAACTGTGTCACAACTGTGTCACTGTGCATCACTCACCTTTCCAGGGTTTCAACCCTCTGTCTTTTTCATCACCATACTCCTCATCATTATTGTTAATATAATTGTTATTATTATCATCATTATTATTTTTATTATTCTACTCAATGTCACTGATAAAACTATTGTTATCTCAACCCAAGAGCTTCAGAATTTTTTTCTGATTCCCTTGCCCAGCCCACCAGGAGGAGGGTAGTGGTGAGTGAATGATATCCAGTTACTAATGGAGGATAAATCAGGCCTCTGCAGTCTCAGCTTCTAATAAGGTCTTTTCAAAATGCATCATTAAACTCTGAGAAGTTTACTAAGACCGTGATTCTTTTTCAGGGCCCAAAAAACCACTAAACTTTTCAATTAACATTCCCAGGTTTTTCTCATGTAGTTTTTGAGTTGTGAGAATGCTAGAATTTAAAATATATTAAATTTGAAATTTTTTTTAAATTAAAGTTCCTGTCCCATAAGTAATTCTGATCTTTAAACATTCCTTTTCAAACTAATTTGAACTATCAGTTCACAAAAACTTTCACAGGAAAAGAACTTTGTCAATTTAAAATTGGAAATGACTTTCAATCACCATGCTGCAGGATTTTATTGCAATCTCAGTACCTGCATATTCTTCCATTCCTGAAGATATGATTTAATTAGGATCTGGTCCAGGTTCCTTACATTTATTAAAACACAGATTCATTCTGAACCAGGTGGAGAATTCGAATTCTGAATTCTAAGATGAAGTGTGGTTGTAGAACTCCTATGAAGGACTGTCTTAGTTCTAACAAGAGGAGACTTGGTGCATCTTGCTAAAATTTTGGTCACAGAAGAGAATTGGAGGATAAATGAAATATACTAAAATTGCCTAAAAATTCAACTTAGTTCATTTTTTTTTTCCATTTTAAAAGGAATTGGAATATTTGATTTCAATTTCTTAAGAATACTGTCAAATTTCAACAAACTAAAATGGTTGTTTAATCTTTTGCCTATTCTGCACTGGCTAATCAGAGAATATATTTTCTGCTAATAGCCACAGTATTTATTCTACTATATACCTGATACACGGCCAAAAAAAGGATCTTGTTTCTAACAATATTTGGATAGCTATCAATTTCCTACAGTCTTACTGGTATCTAGGTTATATCCTGGCAAAATCTCCATCAAGAGTCGGCAGCAAAACATGATAAAACATACAAAACCTGGTTGCTTTCCTGAGAACTGTGTGAGATCTGCTGAAATGGAAATGTGATCATCTGTGTTTTGGGAGGGAGGAGATGAGAGAGACTGATGTGAAATTATACTTTCATGAAAAAATTATTTTTACCCCAAAACTGAAATACGTACTAAAATAAAGTTTACAAAACCGTTCTATCAAAAACAAGGTGAATAGACATGTATATATATAAATATATATGCTTTCAACTTTTGAAAAAGCAGATTTCTGAGTTCTCACATTTGTTTTATTCTCCTTCCTGCGCAGTATTATTGTTGCGACATCTGAATACCATATGAACCATTGAACAAAGTTTCATTTTCATGCAGTGCTGCAATATCACTCCTAAAAGACCTATAAAAACGTTAAGAAATTTCACAAGCAGTTTCACATCTCTCATAAAAATAAAAACTCTATATTGATTATCATGACAAATTTGACAGAAAAGCACCCTGCTAAACAGTGCCCACTGTCTATAACTGAAATATTATTCAGTCTTTTCTTTGAAGACATAGTGATAGATAAATAATATTTTCTACCCCTATACACTCACAAAGAAATCATAAAGATTCATAGGATTGTATGTCAGTTCTAGGAAACTCCATTGTAAAAAATGCATGTGATTGGAGCCCACCTGTACCAGGTCCCATTTAGTAAAATGCTCTTGCTGGTATTACCTTTGTTGCTCCCAGAGTGCTGTCTGGGAACTGCAGAACAGCGCTAGACCACCTTTGAAAACCCTTTGCCAGCTGTATTCTTCCAGGCTTTTCCAAAAGTGGAATTAGGTTTGCATTGGCGTTATAGGGAACAACACTAGAAAACAAGCAGGTCTCAGAAAGGTGGCACTCAGACATTGCAGTGGTTTGTCAAATTTTGTAAACTGAATATTATGCAAAATGGAAAGTCAGATTTAATCTTAATTTCCAGCTAAGACTGAGGGTGAAGAGCAGAGTTTTTTGATCAATAAAGCCTAATGAGACTTCTGACCTCAAATTTACAAGAATAAAAAGTATTTTGCCTTATCAATCTTTTGATCCCTTGTTCAAATATTTTATCAAAAATAAAGCAAATTTGAGTTACTGTCAATTCGAATGCATATTCTAACCACTAGAATTGACTGTCTTTTAAAGAAATCTCTGTTCCCGTACAAAAGTTGTCATAAATGTGATGATAATTTGCTTAAAATAACTACAAGGTAGTAATCAATAATTATTTTTATTATGCTATATTTACTAATATTATTAATTATAATGGGAACTTTGACATTATATCATCAAGCAGACTGGAACCAACAAAACTACATGAGACAAGAGTCTCCAGTATTCTTCTAGTAGCAGGCTACAGCTGATTTGGGAGTAAGCAGTGGAGAGTGGGGGAAAAAAGCAGAAAACTATGTTTATGTCATCCATCAATCTCAGCTGCCTGGGAGCTTCGAAAAGTTCCTGGTAGACATTAAGTTTGCTTCTCCCTGAGAAAAATATTGAAAAAGTTAACATTTGCTCTCTCACTATTTATTCAGTCTGCTGGACAGGAAAAGGATAGACTTAGGTAACTTGGATTTTATTAATGTAAAGCACCTTATATCTAGGAAAATATATTTTTCTCAGTAGACTGTAAAACATTCTGCTTTTCAGATAGTGGCTTAAAATGCTGAATAATGCAAAAATACGTAGTCATATACAATATGGAACAACAGAGTACAACAGCCAGAATAAATCCTATACAATTTTGACTTCACATCTTATATTTCTTGCAAACAAGGTAAATTTCATACTGATAAGAATGCAGTAAAGCTCTATACCTTGTATTTTAAAGCATACATCTACAACTGCACCAAGTGCTTGGTAAGCCAGTCAGCACAGCCTGTGCTTTTCTGTCTTAAGCTGAATGACAGACAAACGTCTCCAGCCATGCAGGCACTCATTAATGTACAGCTAAAGCCACCTCACCGCAACCTAGAAACAATGCAATGCAAAAATGAGACCTCTGAAAGCCTCTGTAACCCAATGAGCACATCTACCAGGAGCTGTTAGTCAAATAAACATCAGTTCATTAGTTTCTTATTGCTGGCTCTAAATGCATGAAACTCTCTGAGAAAAAACAAGGCACGATAGTCACAATCTGTTTGGGTCTGCTGAATCCAATCAAAAGGACTTGGAGAGTACATGTTGGTGCTGTGAGACTGAGGAATGCAAGTGGAGACACAGGGGCTGAGGAACCCTCCACAGTCTGTTTTGAACCTGCTAATGTGCTCTGCTCACTTAATGGCATCTTATAAAACACCTGGTCTCAAACACTCAAATATTGATTCAGTATATGGAAATCTGCTATTACACTACTGCTGTTTCTAGGAACAGCTTATATAAACAGAGCTGACATGATTGTGCCATATGGTTTTATTGCTGGAGTGCTTGGACTACATTTCTTAGGGGGAGGGGGTAATTGATTGGAGTGATTTATAGGTCCCCCTCACTTCCTTCAAGGTGGATGATGACTAAGCTGCATAAGCCACGAATTTTGGTGTCCAGGTTCATCAGGGTTGTCAGTTAATGGTTAACCTAATGACAAATCTCTGCTGTGCATTCACGTGTGACTCCAGTGAGTGGGTGATAAGGGCTAAATCCTCCATAGAGTACAAATGTGCAGGCTGAAAAGGAAGTAAGTTTTACAGGCTTTGTGTGCTTTTACCATGCCACATTTACCACACATTAGTGAAGGCAAATACAGGGAAATGAGAGGTTTTGAAGGGACAAATAAGTTGTGGTCCTCTCACAAACAGCAGTAACAACTTCAGTATGGTACCTGGGTAAAGAGTGAAGCTGCAGGCTCTGGGTTGGGTGTAAAATTCAGAGGAATTTGGTCAGTTTTGAAGCTGCTGTTTGTCCTGACATGCCTTCCTCATCAGCCTGAGTCTCAGGCTCTGCTGTCTCAGATTTTTCTCAAATTTCCATCTTCCTGTCTTAACTCTTTTATCATTTGGTGGATTCAGTTATATCAAGACCAAGGATCTGCAGAGTCATAGGAATACGAATATCCTATGTGACATGAACTGGGTTGCAAGCAATTGAGCAGAAAGTGAAAAAGATGTGTGCAACTACTTGACTGTCTTCTTCCTTTGTTCTGTGTATCTTCATCACCAACATCTGAACCCTGAAAGACTGTTTTGTTCAACTGAGTTTGAGCTACTCCCTATTCTCTTCACAGGCCTTTTGCTCACATAGCATTCTGGGAGCACTGCATCTCCCTATTTCCTCTAAGGAGTTACAAAATCAACAAGACTAATCAGCTGGCAGAATTACAGAGACGCAGCTGTGCAACTGTCTCTTAAATATTTGAACCACTTCTGTATTTTGGATTGGTTGCATTGTATCTATGCTAGGAACATACTAGATGGCTTCAATTGCTCATCATTTGATGTTATTAATTGTACACCTGGTACTTATCTATTGTCCTCCTACCTATGCAGTTTGTCAGAAGTGGGGAGGGATGAACAGGGGCACTGTGAGGAGTTGCTTAGGCACACTGGCAAAGGTTAAACCCTTGACTGGCCTGTCCCTTTTAACTCTCGAAACATGTAAGTTGTAAAACACCCCAGAATGCCATATTGCTAATATGTAAATCACCACATCAGATTGTACTAACAGTCCCTATTGTCACAGGCCTCTGACAAAACATCAAATATTTTGACAGAAACAATCCTGCAATAAACAATTTTCCTTGTTTAAACAGAGTATTTCAGTCAGCTTACTGCCATTTATATATTATCGAGATATATCATGTTCTGCTGACTCATTTTGCTTAGTTAAGGCTATTTCCTTGCCTTACTTTTGAATGACAGATTTATTTAATTGATTCAGTGCATTTACATTTATAGATAAGACTGAAGGACACATGTTACGTGCTTTGCCACTGTTCACCATTTAATAACTTTTGCCTTTCTAGTTTTTTTTTTCCCAATGAGAAGATCTCTCCTGTTGGTGTATTTCAAGTTTAGGGTGTATTTTTGGTGGAATATTTTTCTAGTTTATTAGTCCTACTTTGGGATTCTGCCTAGAATACCTTTCATACTTTTCAGCCAAAAGTGATAAAGGCTGAATCCAGTATTAAATATTAAAAGACACTTGTCTTGCACACGGTCCTATGGATTTTAAAGTCTCCTATATCCTTCCCTATTCCTCCCTTTAGTCATAAAATTTTTAAACTGATGTTAATATTTTCTAATATTTTTAAGGGGGCACCATATATGGAGTTGATTTAAAAAGCAAAAACTTTATTCATTTTCATACTTCCTGTGTTTTAATATCTTGACTATAAACTCTAATTAAGGCCTTGTTTTCTTTTTCCTACTACTTAGCCATGCAGCTGGAAAAACAACAGGGTTTTCCTCTTCCCTACATCTAAAAACAGTTTGCAGATGTAGAGAGTCTGCTGACTTGCCCTGTGTGGAGGTAAAAAAAAAGAACAGTACTTGCCCATTAGGAACGCCCTCCCCTCCTAAGGTAAGAGGTTAGAAACACCAGTCTCTGACATTCCTTCCACAAAACTGTATGTCATGGGCCAATCCTTCATATACATTGCTACTGCTTTTCTTCTGCTCCACCATTCCATGGCTAGCCAGCTTTATCTGGTGGGCTCCCTGTACTGAGAGGGAAGTGGTGAAACCAAGCAGGGAAGCTGAGAAATCTCAGTTGCAGCCCTTCTGAGGGGAGTCTGATACAGACTGATGCACTCTGCTAAGGGTGATAATCATTTGAGGTGTGAGGAGAGGGACAGAACAGAACGTGATGCTGCAGGGTCAGGACAGCTGTTTTATGTGTGTGCCAGCAGAACAAGCCTGTCCAAGCTCAGGCTGTTTTGTTCTTCAGCTACACCTGGTGCCAGGCACACTTAGCTCAGCCACTTTGTGGAACCACAGTATCAGCAAATTAGTGTCTCTCTAACACAACTTGCCAACAAGAAATGCAAGGAAAACAGCGTTTACCCTGCACAGAGGTTCCCACACTGCTCTTGCTAATTCCCAGGCCACTACTGAGGAGCTCTCTACAGCAAAGGGAGGAAGCAGAGCAGACATACTAACCTTAAAGTTTTGTGGCATATAGGGACCCCAGCATGGACAGTGAAGTAATAAGAGAAGTATCAGCAGAGCATGAAGGGAAGCACAGGGATGACTTGAAGTGCAGTAAAATCAGGTGGCCAGAGGCAGTCTGGGTGGAAGAAGACATCCTCCTGGGAGACTGGACTCCTGCAGAGGTCCTGCTTATTCTCAAGTACCCATTTATCAGTGTCCAGAGGTCACCCCCACCCTGACCATCCCCACCAGGTACCCAGCTTACCCCTGTTCCATGACAGGCCACCCATGCTCTATGAGTTCAGTGGGGTTCAAGGAATCAACACATCCAAAGTGGCACCTGGGCTTTAGTATTTGGACTAAGCACCAGCTCCTTAGCTATCTTTCACAAAGATAAAATAATTTGTATTTCTATGAAGATGTATATTTTACCAGATGAAGTCTCAAAGCTGTATCCAGAAAGCCTGATGGTTTCTTTTTTAGTTATAGCCTAATGCACTCACCACAAGATCTGCCTCAGCCAATTCCCTCCCTTCCTCATCTCTCAGTGTTTCTGTTTGAGTTGATAACACTCATCCTTCGAACTTTTGGTCTCTTTTTCCCCTGAAATGCCCTGCACCTGTATTTTTCTAATGTTTTCACCATCCCACAGGTATTTCTCCTGCTTCTCTCTTAGACTTCTGTTTCTGCAAAGTACTTTGGCTCAGACTGTGACTTTCTGTGTGGCCAAGAAGTCCACAAAAATCTCAGAAATTAGATTTTCACAAGACAGGGAGATAAACAAAGTATGATAGATGTGCATATAAGGGAGAAGCGTGAAAATACCGCATTCAAGATTCCTGATCATCTAGTGATATTCAAATATGAGGATCTAAGGCACCTTAACTAGCATAATTGCAAACAGAATAAATTATGCCCAAAACATTTAATACAATAAAAAGAATGTTACATTGGACTATGAAAACGAGATGAGCCTAATCAAACCCTAACATCTTATCTTGGGATTTTTTAGAAATCCTTCATCCTCTCTGCTTGATTTGGTTTTAGTTTAAATAGAAAAACAGATGGAGGCCAATGTTTTGTATTCAGTTTAAATGTGACCCAGGGGTATTTCAATCTCTCTAGACAAATTGATTTCAAAAGAACCTAAGCGTTTAGTCAATATCTAATGGTGATTATTCATGGGCTTTCTGGTACCAGCAATTCTCAATATAAAATTTCCCATCATCCAGACTTGAATGTGAATTCCAAGCAATGCTTATTGCTATTTAGAGGTCTAGTATTGATAATACTCAATGCAGGATTGATGATTTTAATCACCATTATTCTTTTCATGAATGCTTTAAGAAAACACTTCCTTTGGTTGTGGAGTATTCCGTCTTACTCTTCCACAGTATTTCACCCACAATGAACATAAATTTACCTTGTTATAAATAAACCAGTAGCTGATTTTCCTGTGTAAGATACTCAAAACAGTGATAAACTTTTCCATAAAAGAGCATAACCAACAAAACCCTTTTCTTGCATCGGTTGAAAGAACACTCTCAAACTGCTGTGTGTTGTACAGAAGAAAAAAACAAAAAACATTTGAATGGCTGACATACAACCTCCAGTAGGTTTCATGTTAATACCATTAATGTTCACATCATTTTCCTGGTACAGCTTTCAGCTTGCAACTGCAAGGGAAGAATCTGTGTTCCGTGAGATATATTGGTGTAGGATACGTATCTGGTGAGGGAAATCTGCCTAATTTAGGAGTTTATTATTTGCAGAGGTCCAAGTCATTACATAGGTTTAGATAACAACTGCAATATACAAGTGAAATACTATATGCACATTCAAACTTTAAAGTGGCTGGGGGTATGGCAGAGAACAGGTGTAAGCCTACTTTACTGCCAGGGGTAGGCCCAGTCTGCCTAGCATGTTAAACTGGGTACTGTGAGTTTCATTTGAAATTGGAAAATTTGTCTTCTGTAGTGGGAGAAAGTTTGTGAAATATCACTTTTTTCATCTTTAAAAAGATGCCTTAGCTTCCAAACCACATTGTGTGTTCAGCAAGGAAAGAACAAGCAACAGCAAAACAAGTCTCAAATCATAGCAAACTGCTCTCCAGTCTGCTCTTCAGTGATCAGCCACAGGAGATCCCAGGAGGGACATGTGCACAGTGAAAATGCTTTGTGTCAAAGCTCTGTCCTCCAGATCAGTGCTCTATTAACAATGATTATGTTTCTGTGTACTTTTTTTATGCTGCAAAAAAACATGATTCTTCTCTATACTGATGGAGCATAAGGCCAACAGTGGAAAGCTCACCTCGTGTTAGATCAGAGACCTCGGAGCTTCCTGATCATGGGTGAGAGTCTGCATCCCTGTGCACCAGTTCTTTGGCCTAAAAATAGGACAGCTGAACAGACCTTGTTTGTGAAGCATGATGTAGACACCAAGAGCTTACTGACAAGGCTTCTGAGAACCTCATCTGCCAACATGGACATTATAACAGAAATGGCATATTTCTGAACCCCTACCAGGAAAAGGAAAACTTTAAGATAGAACTTTAAGGTTTCGAATCTTGTGTATCTCACATAGTTACTGATACATTTATTTGATATCCTCATGCTTTTACTTTATAAAAATACATCTGTCTGGAAAATAACAGCTAAATTTCATTTGAATATGGAAAACTAAACCCATTAATTTTCTGGTTTTTGTCTCCATACTGCATTCCCTCTTTGCAGGTTATATTCAACACAGAAGTACTGTAATATTAGTATAGCAATATATAATTTATTAAACTGTATATCAGATTGTAATCCTTCCAATAAGTTCTGTTTCTCATCTAGATTTTTTGGTCACTGTTAGCTCCCAAACTCCTCTAGGAAAGAAGAGATTTTACAAACACTGTAAAAGTCATATTCTCACAGCAACTGATAAAAAGGACTAGGAGTATAATTTAAAACATAGAATACAATAAATCAGAGTTAGACAGTGATGTAATAAAATAATGCTTGAAAAAGGGGAAATGAAAGATAAATATGAACAAATACTTCTGCCAGTGGAGTGTTTTATGCTGCTGGAATATATCTCCTAGGGGAAAGTAAGGAATCATACCCTGTGTGTTTTTGCACTGTGAATGCGCAAACTCTTTAGGATATTATTGCGTGGAGTGATTAGAGATATCTTTAAAAGGTGCTTTCAATATCCTGCCTGCTCTGCCTGTTTGTCAGATGATATATTTCTCAATGACTGCATTAAAAATTTTGTAAATTTCTTAAAGTAAAATTTTTCACCCATGTGTAACCTTGTTTTCCAACTTCACATTAAATGGTTAAATATACACACAAATACAGATCTAGCCATATATATCAAATGTGTGATATTTGTAGTCACTGTGAGTAAATTTGGTTATATTGGTTAATTCAGGAAAAATATATTAAAATAGGCAATTGCATCACAGTGAACACCATAGCAATAAGATGTGAAATATTCATCGTCAAAACTATTGCCCTTAGTAAGCTGTCCTTAATGTCATGTTGTTCAAGTAATTAAAATAGAAGTCATATTTAATTTTTTACAACCTTTAATGTGTTTATATTAGTATTTTTAAAAGTTTTTACCTTTCTAACCTACTCGGAAACTAAGAAACTGAATTCATTTACCATCTGCTAGTTTATTGGTGAACTGATATGAATTTTTTACTCTTTCTTTCCCACTACTATAAATTTGAATGTAGAACCTTGCTATAATCTGGAAACAAAATCCATATGCAGAACAGTGTGCAGGGGATGACTTGTGACAGAAAATTTCACTCTAAATCCATGCGTTTTTACCAGTTTTCCCTAAAGACATGAAAAGTTCAAGGGCAATGAATGAAGTATTAATTAATATTTAGAATAATAGGGCATATATTAATCAGTATATCTCATCTAAAAACCACTGCTGTGTGTTTCAGATGTTTTCAAATTGAGCAGCATTTTTTGTACAATGAGAGTGAAAGTGAGTAAATTTTGTTGCTGCTGTTAGCAAAGACTGCAGTATTTTCTGCATATAAAAGTAAGAATTGTACTTTAAATATAAATTATATTCCAGCATTTGTGCTACATTATGACCCAAGAGATGTGCATTCCTTTGATGTGACATTTCCTGGGGGGTCATAGAAGGCTCATGTGTGTGTAAAGGTGTCGCAGAGGTTTCTATATCACTTCCAGTAGAAGCAGGGCGCTGATGAAGTGTCGCTGGAACCTGGTACAGTCCTCAGCTGTTCCCTGGGGACAGTCTCCTCCTCAGACTTGTGCTGGAGTACTCAGTGGCATACCAAAAGCTGAAGATAACAGGATCACAAAGAAGGCTTCAAATCAGCCTTGAAGGTACACACAGAATACAGCAGAGAATACACATCAAAACCTGTGTGCTCATCATGTAACTGCAGAAGCCTCTGGCAACACCTGGAGGACAGAAAGTCTGTCACAGAATTAATATCATGTGATTGTGCCTATGAAGAAGCTCTAGTTTTGATTAGAGATCTTGTGTTTCTCTCTGTGTGCAGGGTCAAGACTTACACTATAAATACTTCATCATGGGTACCCAGTCTTCATCTGTTTGGAAACCTGATTTCAGAAGCAGTGACTGAGAGGGTCAAATTTATACTCGATGTAACTCCCTGGCAGAAAACCAAGGATAAATTTGGCCCATGTGTATGAATAGAAGTAACTAAAAATGTACAAGTGTTACAGAGCGAGATAAAGCAGCAAGTCAAGGGAGAACAGAGGGCAGCAGCTTGAGAGGTAATCAATATGTGTGGGAGGCTGGAAAAGATAAGCAACACCAATGTCAACAGAAAGTCAGAAGCAGGGGGAAGAAAGCTATCACTGTGTTGTATAATAAAAACTTTTTTCTCTGCAACCATCAGAGAAGTTTGCCTTTCATTATTTAATTGCTTCAGGTTATACACTTGACTACACTAATATGCAAAAGCAGAAGTGATGAGACCTTTTCATAGGCTTTAATATGAAGTTTTAATATCCCATTTTAATGGAAAAAGCTTGGTTTGCAGCTCTGATTACACCCCACCACCCATGGCCTAAAAAGCAGGCATTTTGTCAGGTGGTCTGTACAGTAAGGGCAAGGCAGCTGTAGGGATAATGTGTTGCCCCCAAAAGGAATGGGCAAATAGAAAATCAAGACTGTAACTGTCGTTCCAACGTCAATAATTTCTAATAGATGAAAGATGCTTTGTCATGAATGAATAAATGTCTAGATGGATCCCAACCATGGCACACATAAGACCTTGCCAGTCCTGAAGTGCAACTAGGTAAAATGTTCATTTGTCATGGAAAGATTTGGGCTGAATATCTCATGCTTATTTTAAGTAAATAGGGTTCTATTTATTTTCTCGGGTTGAGAGTGTGGTCTAGAGTGTAGTTTTGGAAGTGGAAAGGCCAACTTACTAAGAAGGAATCATTATATAAAATGAATATCTGGATTCATCATTGCCCAATATACTGTGCAGACATTTATTCTCATGAAAATAAGAAAATGCAAATATAAACAAGGTATTAACAATGAGAGTTCACATTCCCTAACTCAGAGGTTTCTATGCTTCCTTATAATGTATTTTAGAACGTATGAAAAAATTGTCTTTGTAGTTTTACCTGACAGAAGGGTGCAGATTCTTTTATATCTTGACTGTTCTACCAGGTGCTTTGAATACATGTACTCACTAAACCAATGTTAGGTAGTCCTCCATACAATAGCTGAATTTTCTTTCAACAGTTTAAATGTACAATCTACATGGCTGCCCCTTTCAGATACATTGTCTCTTTTTAAAATGTCTGACCGGCATGTTTTCCCACATATGAACCAGAATATTTTGGAGCTTGTTGGTGTTTTTTTAACAGCATACTAGCAAAAAACTACATTGTTTATACTGATACAGGCAAATCCACATTTTAGTTCACTATAGAGATGCTTAAGTAGTAATAGCCATTAGTGTTATGATAGCATTTGTGTATCCTCCTTTTTGAAACACATTGTCTAAACAATAGTATGGTATTATGTACCCAAGTGCAATCCAAACTCTTTGTCTTTGACTTCCCCAATTAGAGGGCCAATTCAAATGCATTACAGTCTCTGTTTCCTTGTTTACCCAGGTCTTTTTCCAGCAGGTTGTAGTGCACAAACATTCATTCCAGTGGCCAACCTGCATACATTTGGAGTGAGATATGGCAGGTTTCCTCAACTCCCCCGCTTCACTCTTGCAGTCCAGCATCTCTGCTGCACTTAGCAGCAGTGAGCTGTTTCTTTATGTGTGTCTTCTTAACTTCATCTCAGAATAATTGGAAAGTTTATGGAAAGGAGGAAAAAAAAAAAAAAAGAGAGATGAGACCATAAAAGGTTAGTTGCCAAAATCTTTACAAGAATTGGGCTTCTCTTAAGATTTGAATATGACTTATTTCAGTGCCTCTATTACGAACTTCTCCAGCCTCTCTGCTCTCTCCTTGGTGTCACTTGGGAATATATATTAAAACACCATCTCCAAAAAAATATGCTACACCTACAGATGCTTTTATAAACACTGCACAGCACCTGTTCTGGCTTCTGTATTGTTCATTTCATCCTGAAACTGGTTGATTATAGGGTGTTATACAAAGGGCAAAAAGGATAAATGGATCTTGAATTTACCAGTCTTTTGGATATCCATCAGTTTGACTGGCTTCAGAATTAGACACTGAAGGTTCATTTCAGTCTGATTTACAGGAAAGAGTTTGTGGTGCCTCATAGTGTATTTTAATTATTTGTCATTATCTTAATTTTTGACATGAAAAGGGTTCTTTAGTCTCACCTGCTGTTCTGAAGTGTGAAAATTCGTTCACTTCATGAAAGAAAACACTAAAGTGTTCTTTTTTTTGTTTTGGGGAGTATGGGGGAGAGGGTTTTTGGGTTTGGGTTTTTTTTCTGTCAAGAATATTAAGGCTTAAAGCCACTCTGTGTATGTTCAGACCACTCAGAATCTAAATCTATTATTATTCTCTTTGAATAACTACTAATTCATTAGATCATAAATCATTTTCATTAGTCTGTCCACCACAGCTCATCACCTTCAACTATTCTGAGGTATTTTCAATACAGTAAAAATTTTATCACAGGATCCAGTTTAGACTACTGAACTGCAGAAGGAACCCCAAAATTACATCTTGAAGACCTAATAAGATGTATATATAAAACAAAATCACATTTGCATTCATGACACTTCTAAAGAAATTTGTTCTGCCACTACAAATATTTGAGGGGGTTCCCAAACCTCAAAGCACTAGCACTCTAGCATTTGCAGGTTGTATTTTCAAGTGATTCACTGATAAATTAAATGACTTTCTCCTAGAGAGAATCCCACTGTGGCTTTGTTACTGACTTTACCAGGAACAGAGCCAGGCCCAAATGTCTTAACAATTATATTCTAATAAACATAGATGGCAGTCATCTTCCTACCAGTGTTTTAACTTTTTATCCCAATGACTAAGAACTTGCTAACCTAACTCAAAGCATGTCACGGAATATTTTGGGTTTCCCCTGGGAGAAACAAGGGCATTAAAAGAAAGATCACTCAGCAAGACAGATTTGTTTGATGAGCAGTAAGTAGTTTCTCATTTGACTGGCACAGGAGGCAAGAAAGATCTTGGAAAGTTTTGTACAGGCAGAGAGCAGCTGTTTGGGACCTGGCAATCTAGAGTATATTACATCAAATGTTACAAGGACTTAAGATTCACTAGAAATTCAAAATGCAGCAGCATCCAAAAAATCACCCAAAGAAAACCCAAACAGAAAAGCAGTGGAAAGGCAGCAAGGCTTCTAACTGACTGGTATATGTCATTAGCATCAGTCTAAAAAATTCAGCTGACACAATTCAAGTTGTTGATTTTAGGGAGCTATTGGCACTAAACTACTTACAAAACAACAAAAGAAAAATAATTATTTCACAAAAAACCCACCTTTTACTGTGTAGGCATTGCCTTTATAGTATTATATGACCTCAGGAATAGGTTCTTCCTTTTTCATACATTTTAATAGTTACTTCATTTACCAGAAAAGACGAAGTTACAAAGAGGAATTCTGATTCATTTCACCTTAAAATAAAAAGAAGATACCTGTTACCTAATTTATAGCTCTTCCTTTGTTTATATTTTCCAATTATTCTTTTGATTCATTTAAAGTCCCGTTGAAGCGTTGAATATTAGACAGGCAGCACAGATGCTGATTCTGTTTGCATTGGCCTAAAAAAGTGCAAGCTTTAATCTGATGTCTAGGCTGCATTAAAAAAATTGGATTGAAAAGGATTAGATTAGATTAGACCTTCTGGATTTAAAAATGTTAAAACTCCATTTATGCTTTAACATAATCTCCTTCCACTCTCAGAAGCCATCAAGCTGAGCTCTGTCCCTTGCAAGTATTTTTTATTATTATTATTATTAAATTTGCTTCTTTTTCATTTTAACATCCTAGTTTCATATTTGTAATAGCAAGAAATCCTCTGAGACAGATCTAAAAGTTCTTCCTGACCTGGTGAATGGAAGGGCAGGCACTTAAACCCCTGGCTTTTATGATGATTTTATGTATTTGTGCACAGTCACAAATGTAAATATTAATAGCTAGTTTTTAAAAGCCAAATAAGAGTGAGTGCTTTTAAGAACTTTAGAGGCTTGTGAAAGAGTGGCAATGTTTTACAGTACAACAACTTATTTACAATGCATTATTATGAAGAAATGCACAGTTTAAAAAGCAATCATGCACTTTAGTAAATCTGAAGCACCTATTATCTACAGCATCTGTAAAAAAAACCAACCAAGCAATAATAAAGCAAAGCTGCTTGTGGTACTTCAGAATTCATATTGGCTTTTATTTCTCATATAAATAAAACCAAGACATTGTTGGGGGGTTAAGGGATGGCATGTTGCAGAAGAAAAACAGAGAAATGAATACTAATCCTGGGATCCGTGCAACCTTTACAGTGATCAAGATGATGATGGCACTGCTGAATTTCTGAGCGTTCCACACTAAGGGTGGGGCTATCAGATTTTCCAACATCACTTACTCGGTACTGAAAATATTTCAGGCAAACCTAAGGCATTTATAAATATTAGATGATACTGTCTGATATGTGTGGAAGATTATAGACTCATATGTGACTATATTAAGTCACTGGTACCATTTCTGTTCAGTTATGGTGGAACAGCCCTTTCTTTTTGCCCACAGAGCTCTGCTAAGTCATCTGATAGATCATACTACCACATATGCCATAATTTCTGCCTATAGACACAGGCTCTGGTCAGTATTCAGAAGATCCACTCTCGTGATTTGGTGTGACCTAGCAATACAAGTAGATGGGTGCTGCTGTCAGAATAGTGATGCTTGCTGAGCTGGGCTGGATACTCCTTGATTAATTCAGGATACCTGGGAGGACCTAGCAAGGAACAAGGGATGTTGGCAAGGAATGTTTGCTCTCATTGATGAGTCCCACTAACTAATGAATCAGGTTCAGGATATTAGAAGTGAACTGTCCAAAGCAGGTTTGTGATACCAGCATAAAATGAACAAATCATCTGATCAATAATGCCTGTTCTCAATGTAGACATCTCTATAATTACATCCAATAACTAAAAAGATGTTTATCACATCCATATTAAAGAATAAGGGTAACCAGGTAAAATTTTTTGTTATCCAATTTTCTACAATCTTTCTGAGGCTCAAAGCTGCCAAAAAGTCATAACTAGCCAAACACCATTTTTTGTTAGCACCATCATAGAAACAGAAATATTTTTTTACTTTGGTAGGTGGTTTTTATCTTAATCTTTTTTTTTTCATATACTTTTCTGACAACCACATTTAAGAAGAGAGATTTCACTGCACACATCTGAGTATCTGAGCCAGATTTCCTCTAATAAAGACCAGTTTGATTTCAAGTGTTCATTTTCACCATCCCTCAGACATGGCTCATTACACACTGCCACACTTTCTCAGTTTCTTCAGCTAAGCAAGAGCATTGTTTGTTATGTGTGTTAGTACAGAAATCCTGTACTACTGGGTAGACCATCAAAATATGAGCAAAATTACAGTGGCCCATAAGGTGTTTTTGCCTATGTGAAAACCAGTTATCAACTAAAAGTCATTAGGATTGAGGGTAATAGTTCCCCATAAGACAGTTGCATTTAGTCCCTTATAAAATGCACAAAATATTTGTGAATAGCCACAGGAAAGCTGTATCACTGTCCAAACATGAGACAAAAAAACTGTATGAATTGAAGACTGTAAGTTATCATTAACTTATTAAACTCATTGATTTTAATTCAGCACTGATAACTGGTAAATTGGGACAATTTGAGATACATTAGTTGTAGGAAATTTACTTCTTGCTAATTATCATAAAATTTGAAAAACAGTCAATAACTGCTACCAAAAAGACCACAAGAAGTGGTTTAAAAGTCCTCTATTTAGGGGCTGAAGCTATTAAAATCTGGATTTTTTTTCACCTTCTCTTCAACTCTGCAGCCCACTGTTACAACAGAAATGAACTGGAATTAAAGGGTGAACCAAAGCACCATTGGTCCTAACAGCAAAGACTGAGGCACTGGAGAGACCTGGACTTCAGGAAACCAAATCACAGTCCTTACTGTCCTTCCAGTGAAAAATATGGATTATAGATGAAATACAAGTATATTGTTGTAAAGATGGTCGAGAAGATTGTGCTGCTTTAGGGAAGAGTACCAAGCCTACAGAGCTTTGCATGATATAGAAGTAGATAGCCACACATTCTGCTTGATTAATTTTCTCAAGTTTCAAGCTTATAGGGGTTGTGTTGGACCCATTTTGATTGCTCTTGACTGCAGCAATTTCTTTACTGATTTTCATCAGTTTAAATTAAATCACCTTAAAGAAAATTTATCAGCCATAACAACATTCTATGAGAAAATTCCAATTTTGTATTTTGATTAAATTCTGACATGATATTAAATTCAATATACTGAAATTTCAGTTGTAATATAAAAATTAGAAAAATAAACAAACACCACAAGTTAATAGCACAATACGGGCTATTGATTGTTTTGATGAAACCGTATTTTTTTAATTTTTACAATTGAAATTGCAATATTCCTGTTTTGTCATATTTTTCTGAAAAAAAATTCCCCTTTCATAATAATTGAGCAGGGTCTCTTTCACTGACAGAAACACCAGACTAGTATACCACACTCTTCCAAGAATCTTGGTACCAAAGCCTGTAGCATTAGCTGTTCAGCATTAGCTGAAAATATTTGCAAACGATGCAGTAATACTGACATAGAGTACAAATCACTAACCCAGACTTTTCTTATTAAATTTTTTCAATTCAATTGCCATGAGAAAATATTGTCAAGGTTTTGTTCCAGGCACATGCGGTGTGGAAGATGTGACAAATTTTATCATTTTTCTACACTAGTAAATAGTTTTGAAAGTCATTTAGATAACTGTACTTGTGCACCTCATAGGATTTTGTGGGTGAAAAAATACTTTATATAATCTTATTTTTTTCTCTCATATTCTGTTATTTCTGATTAATTGCACAATATTTACTATCAAATATTTAAAGTATACTAATCTATATTGATTGTCTACATGCTGAGTAAGAAATAGGATACAAGGAGCATAGATAATTTTGTGGAATTTCCATAACATACTATAGCCAATACCAACTCAGTATTAAAACTAAACTGGTGTGGTTATTTGACCGCATAGCTTTAAATCTATTAAGTAGATAGAAGGGCAATATACCAGTATACACTCATATCAGTATGAAGCACTACTTTTCTGATTTGCAACCAAAAAAAAAAATTTCAAAAAATTTATGGAAAAATTCTAACTCCTTTACATGATTTTTGCAGAGCAAGTCAATCAGTGTACACCATAACCTTATATTTTAGTATTTCTATACAGACTGTAGAGAACAACACTTACTTTTATAAAACCTTGAGGCTGTGCCCTAAGGCAGACTGTCAGAGACTGTGAATAACTCTTCTTTTCACGCATCCTTACAGCAGAACATCTAGCTTGCTGAGGACTGCAAAGTTCAACAGGTTAAAAGGCTGAGTAGATCTTTTCTGACAAGGAAAACAAAAGAGAAAGAAAGGCTACAAGAGGAGTCTTAGGAAATGCCAGCACCTGAGAATGTTGTGCATCGGGTCTGAAAAAGCCACATAAACAACTTTCTCTCAGGAGTCTCTATTGACTCTTTCATGAAATCTCAACCTTGGTCACAGAAGTGGGGAAAAATCTCTGACTTCTCTTTGTAAGTGGGTCAGTCTAGCACAGAAGGTGGCACCTAACCCCAGGAGATATTTTCATTTTCCATCTCAGGGGACTCCTTAGGCTCTCACAGCAGTTTTAACATCATCCTCTGCCGTGACAAGTCCAACTCCTTCCCTTGGGCTCTCACCAGTTACCCTGAGAAGAAGCTGAGTCCAGTCAGCTCACAGGCAGGCAGTGTCGGATGGGGAGCCTGGGAGCACAGCCGAGGAGCAGAGTATGGAGGCTGCAGCTGAGCAAGATTTACCCTGTTCAGCCAGGGAGATCAGCCATAGGATCAGCAGACCCCAGGGCAAAAACAAAGCCTTTGTGCCACCACTCTGCTGGAATAACACAGAGAAAGGAACAAATTTTAGTGACAGCTCTGGTATTCAAAAAAAATCTAGAAATATCCATGAGCTGCATGGTCTGTCAGGGAAGCAATCTCCCCAGCTTGAGCAGCCCTAGGTGTAATATAGCAGCCTATTAGTCAATTGCATGTCCAATGGAAATGAAGGAGAAAAGAGAAAGTTTTTTCTGATTCTGTCTCACAAAAGTAGATAAAACAAAATGCTTTTATAATTTTCCAGTGGCATTTCCTGGTTTTAATGCTATTTTTTTTTTCCTTTTGTCTTAAATGAAACAAGTTATTTGGAGAATTTAAAAACCAGAGCACTGTGATCTTTCAGCAAACATCCAGACAATTCAATGTATGACAGACATATTAGAGGGTCTTCCCATTTGAGCTTTCTGAGGCTTATTGGAGAGCTATTATCACAGAAATCAATAGAGGAAGAAGTATCTTCAGTCAATGCTGATCACCGTGATGGATCTCTGGAATAAAGTAGATTTTGAGGAGAACTCTTGAGTGCTCAGTGTAGTTATTGACATACCACATTTTTTTCATTTATACTTTTACTAAGCTCTTTTTTTTTCTTCACTCATATTATTTCATTTAAATAGAATTCCTAAACCCACTTCAACTTGGGATTTTTTCCATGATAAAATGGCAACAAAGCAAGATGTGAAGCCTAGCAGTTTTCCCTAAATCTTTGGAAAGGGCAGTTTACAATGGCTTCACACAATCAGACTTATTTTAAGCACGTTTGATGAGGAAGAACAACAACTAAACCGAATAACATAAACTCACCAGACATAAACAGCTTCTGTGTTTTTCTCTTAGTGACAATTTGTAGTCCTATCTGCTACTTCCTTTTCTAGACAAGACTTTTGTTGTCTACTTTCCAAAAGAACATTCTTTGTCTGTATTATTTCAAATGTTAATTTATAATTACGTTTTTATTGTCTTCCTGTCTTTTATGCATATGTATATGTATTTACAGATGTAGTTATGTTTGTATATAAATATTATGCTGATTTTTCTTTAACAAATACCACTATGATCTGATGGTACGTAATATTTTCTAAGACAGATCCCCTGCTCTGAACCTAGGTGTGTTAAATTAAAATACAATAAATCAAAAATATATTAAACACTTTTAAAAAATCTTGAAAATGAGAACAGTGAAAAATGCATCTTATATTTTGTCCCATGACTCATTCTTTGACAATAATTCTTTGGTGAAAAGAAGTAATGTACTGGAGAATCAATAAGCTTTCAGACATACTACATCAGTGTGTTTCCTTTGTTGATCCATATTTTCATTATTAACAGTTTATGTCAAGAGTGGCCTCTGTGTAGCTGGGGTATTTTTAATTTATTTCATCACTGTGGTATTCTTGACTGTTTGAGGGATCTCAGGTAGCACAACAGAGACAGGAACCAAAATAAAGACTAATGTATTGCAATGAAGATTGCCCAACTAAATCACTTGGGTGCTGGATTTAATTGTTCTTTTTGTTTGCAAAGAACTTTTTGTTTCTTTCTTCTGAGTTAATAAACTCGATCAAATTTCTGATTCCCATTTCATTCCAATTGTACAATCAACTATTTGTAGGTTTTTTATGTTTTGTCAAGTGAATGTTATTGATTTGTCATAAGTCATAAAGCCAGAGGGAGTTTTGTTTTCTAGAGAAACTCCTCAAAATCATTGTTCTTTAATAATTACATTGGAATGGAATCGCAGTTACCATGAAATTATGTTGTTAGTAATTTAACAATATTGTGCTTACAGAGCAAAGAAGCACGCACTTCAGCAGAACTAATAAGCAAACTTTACAGATAAGTGGAACCCAGTTTAGATGTGTGGATCAGCCTTCTCTTTTTAGTAAATGCTGGGAATATAGTCTCTGAAAATTAGTCACAGAGTTAGTATCATTCAGCATTTTTCCAAAGCACAAGACCCTTCTATTTCACATCTGTCCCCAGTCTGACTGCACCATGCATATCGTGCAGCTGAGGAACCTGTTATAGAAACACAGAATTGTAGAAAAATTTTAGTTGGAACAGACTTTTTAATGGCTATCTAGTCCAAATCCCTGCAATGACCGGGGAGTTCTTTGACCAGGGGTTCACGTGCCATACACAGCTACAGAGACAGGACTGCCTTTTACCTATAGCACCGAATTGCAGCCACCTCTTGCCGCTGATGATGCCTTGTCTTCCACTGCAGTGCAGCTGAAATGCACATTGCTGGGATGGGCTATGCAGGCTGCACCTGCCTGTGCTTACGGTCATTTGATGTGTAGGGTTTGGTAGGATAAAATACAGTTGGTAAATTCTCATTCAAGGGAACAGTTTAGTTCATTCATAGGGAAGAGAAGGCAGTGGGTGACTTGCACTCTGCTGCAAAATGAGGTGATTCCAACTCTGTAGTATAAAAATAGCCTTTACTTGTTGGTGTCAGGCTCATATCTAGTGCGAGAAATTATCATCATCCTGTATGATAACTTTTACTCAATAGTCAGTAAGGACTGAACCTTGTAGTTTATTCTTACACCAGGTCTTTGGTGATTGCTCAACCTTGCCTACTGTCATCAAGTGCAGAGAAAGCTCAGTTTCTCTCTTTCACTGGCTGAGCAAAGGTGGTCTGAGCTGTTCTCCCAAGAAAGCTCGGGGATGACTGTCACAAAAGTAGAAGAAGGGCTGAATTTTTGTCTAGGGACAATTTACTCCCTGGTGTGTTGTTGCAATAGTTCAGATATTTACTGCTCCCTATCAAAACCATTTGCAAGATGATAATCTCTTACTGTTCAAGAGATGGATCCTAAAATATTCCTGATCGCAAACTCTGAGATTAAATGGCTGTGCCCTGTACAAAAGTTCCAACAGATATGTTTTTCATGCGATTTTTAGATTGGTTATTCTGCTACATCAGAACTTTGATATTTGATGCTGTGCATTGCTTGTGTGGTGGGAATTTTATTATTTTTGTGTCTTTGAGCTTACTCTTCCAAATTTCCCAGAAGTCAAAAATCAGTGCAACTTGCTATTCATGTAGCTATTCATGAAATAATAACCTATTTCACTTTGTGCCTGTCTGCATTTATGCTAGTTTTCATTTCACAAACTCTAGTAAGGAATCAGTGAATTGAAGCACCAGTACTGTAAGCCTGCCTATCATTTTGTATTTTGCAAATATTTAGAAAGAAAGAAATAAAACCCTCTCTTAACTCAAGATGAGCTATTTAGCTTCTTCTGTTAATTCCAATGAGATATGTGGGTTGTAAACAATTCACTTATCAAGTCTAGTCTGACCATGCATAAGGCCAGGACTGCCATGGCTCTAAATGCAAGAGTAATAATGTTATTTTAAGAACACCACCCTCCCATAAGCAACATCCCTGGCCTTCTTTTTCCTGTGATGGAATTTAAATTAAACATAAACAAGAGGCTGGACAGAAAACGGAAGGATAAAGATGGATGTGAAGGTAGAAGGAAGTGACAGACAAATTGGGGAAAGAAAGAGTGGGAAGAAAACATAGTGGTTCACATTCCAGTGGCATTATTGAGAGAAGGGAAATGCATTCCAGCATCTACATGGTCCTTCGATGTACACCCTTCAAGTAAGCTCTTCTTCCTTAGGGATAGTCAGGTTGTGAAGCTTAGAAATACATTTAAGCTTTTATTTCACAAAGCTTGTAATCAATCATTTCTTCTCCCTGCATCCTTTCTCCTTTCATTAGCCCCTAGTAATTAAATCATCCTTAAATAACTAAATAGCACTCTAATTAGATGACATAAAGTCTCTGAGTTGCCACCTAATCCTGAAAACAAATTTTGGAGGCAACAGAATTTTGAGTATAGAACTACTGTTTCAGTGCTTATACTCTTTGGAAAGTTTCAGCTTGCTAGAATGAAATGCCTCTGTGACTTGCAGAATTAAATACCTCAAGGCCCAATAAGATTCTATTAACAATCCTTTGTGCTCTCACACATCTGAGAGCTGTTCTCAGAGTATAGACTATAGTTCAGCCAAAAATATACTTCAGCCATGGCCTTAGCAGTGCCTAGCATGATTCAGAGGTTTAATTGCTCACCTCAGGTAGAAGCAGGTTCAATTCCTTTTTCTTCATGGGGGTTTAAAATTCTAGAAGTAAATATTGGCTAACAGGAAATTGCCTTTTGATTCAAACATTGACAATTGTCTGTGGCAAAAAATACAAATTAGAGAAGTAGAACTGACCACGTGTTTTGGATGGCCTAGGTAAAAGGACTCTAATACTTAAAATAAATTTGCTGTCATTTTACATGGGCTATTATTTAGGTATATGAACACTGACTTGAGTAGAAAAATTATTTAAATTATGCAGGAAATAAGATTTAAATAAGATCAAATCAATAAGAAGTTTATTTTTAAATGCCAGAAAATAAACAATAAATTTGTGTCCCTTCTTCACCAGTTTTCTGACTATTCTATTTCTGACTATTTTTAATGAGTCTTCATCTTTTTTTCAAAGCATTTACTACTACTTTGACAGATATCTATATTGTTGTGTAAATGCTATATACAAGTTCATCATATTAGATTAGTATAATGTTTCTTTTTTTTATTTTTTGTAACTCCCACAGGATTTAACTTTTTATACAGAGAGTGATAAACTATAATGCAATTTGTGTAAATTTATGAAATTTCCCAACATTCTTCAATGAGTCTGTGAAAAGGACAAATTGAAGAGTCATCACAACCTGTCGTAATAAGCTCAGTTGAAATACATTGATATAATGGAACAGTTCCTTTCCCACAAAAATTATCAGTTTTCTACTGACATCAAAATGGTTGAAGTGACTATGTGATACTTGTTTTTCTTGTCTCTGTACAAAAATATTTCCCATTCAAAATATTTTCTAGGTCATTCAGCCTTACGTTAGGTCCTTTTCATCTGCTACTCTGATGATACTTGATTTGAAGTTTTGCTAAAATGGAAAAACTGAAAAAACACTATGCTGAACCTTTCAAGGTAAACTGTGTTAGCATATGAGGAACATATGAGGCTATAATGCAGAAATCTTACCATTTTCTAAACAAATCTAAATTTATAGAAAATCAGACACTTAGAAAATACGTTTAAGCAATGGTCTCTCCCTAATGCAATTTACTGGAAGACCATATAAGTAGGGCTTTTTGTTCAGTCCTAGATTCTCCATATGAGTAAAATATCTATAGGTTTTAGAAAAGGTGTATCAAATAAAGAATTTTCTATTTTTTTCATATTCTTTATATTTGTACATATCATGAAAGAAATATAATTTATTGAATTGCCTAAGATTTATCAAAAAAATATACTTTCTCCTCACTAAAAAAGAAGAAAGACATGGTTTTTAAACTTAGGCGTAAACAAGAGGAGCTGGAGACATGCATGTGCCTGCAGGGCTGTAATCTCAGCATAGTGGAGAGATGTGGTGGGATGGTTCCTGTGGTGGGAGTGCTGGAATGGGACGATGCAGGCTCTTTAGGAAGGACAGGATGCAGAGGAGATGTTGTCACCTCCCTCCTGTGTCAGTTCCCAGTTGGAGAGCACAGAGCTCTGCCTGGGGGTGGATGAGGAGCTGAGAGACAGCTGATGGGTCAGGATTAAAGGGAGGGCAGGGACAGGGGACATTATAGTGTGGGTCTGCTACAGGCTACCTGACCAGGAAGACCAAGCAGACGAGACTCTCTGCAGACAGATATGAGTAGCCTTGTGTTCATAAGCCTTGGTGTCCATGGGCCCTGGTGTTCAACTCCTCTGCAGTTGTTGGAGGGATAACACAGCAAGTCATAAACAAACCAGCATGTTCCTGAAACACATTGATGATAAGCTCCTTCTCCAATGAGGAGTCTGCTAGATCTTGTGTGCACCAGAAAGGAAGGGTTGGTGGGGAATGTGAAGTTTAGGGCAACCTAGTCTGCAATGATGAAGAAAGAGTTGAGGAAGCCAAATCCTTAGAGCAGCAAAGAGTACATAGCAAGCTCACTCTCCAGAACTTCAGGGGAGCAGCCTTTGGTCTCTTCGGGGATCTGATCATTAGAGTACCATGGGATATAGCCCTGGAAGGAAGAGGGACCCAGAAGTACTGGCTGATATTCAAGGATCACTTCCTTCAAGCTCAGGAGAAATTCATGCCTACAAAGAGCAAGTTAGGCAGAAAAATCCAGGAGACCTCTGTGGATGAACAATCAAAACTAAAAAGGAAGCCTGTAGACAATGAAAGCAGTAAAAAATAGCTTGTGAGAAATACAAAGAAGTTGTCCAAGCAACCAAGGATCAGGTTAGGAAAGCTAAGACATTGATAGAATTAAATCTGGCCAGGGGTGTCAAGGGCGATAAAGAAAGATTCTCTAGGTACGTCAGTGATAAAAGGAAGACAAGGGAAAGTGTGGGCATTCTCCAGAAGGACACAGAAAACCTGTTTCCCTAGGACATGGAGAAGTCTATGTTACTTGACTTCTTCTCCTGTGTTCACTGAGAAGTGCTTCAGCCACACCACCCAGCTGCTGGAAGGGGTGCCATCCAGAGGGACCTGGACAGGCTTGAGAGTTGGGCCCATGCAAACCTCAGGGAGTTCAACAACACCAAGGGAAATGTCTTGTACCTGGACTGGGGCAATCCCAAGAACAAATACAGGCTGGGCAGAAAGTGGGTCAAGATCAACTCTGAGAAGGACATGAGGGTGTCAATGGATGGTAATGTCCACTTGCAGCCCAGAAAACCAATTTTATCTGGGGCTGCATCCAAAGCGGTGTGGCCAGCAGGGGGCGGAAGGGGATTCTGCCCCTGTACTCCATTGCCGCTCTGTTATCCTCACCATAAGCAGGACACACACTTATTAGAATGGGTCCAGAGGAGGGTCGTGAAGATGATCAGAGGATTGGAGCACTTCCCCTATGGAAATAGGCTGAGAGAGTTGGGGTGCTCAGCCTGAAGAACATAAGTCTCCTGGTTGATCTAGAAGATGCCAACAGAAAATGTGAAGAAGGACTTTTCACCAAAGCACATAGTGACAAGAAACAGGGGAATGGACTGGGAGACAGTAGGTTTAGTTATATGTTAGGAAGAAATTATTTACTGTGAGCGTGGTGAGGCTCTGGAACAGTTTCTCAAAAGAAGTTGTGGATGCCTCATCCCTGGAAGTGTTCAAGGAGAAGCTGAGTGGGGCTTTGAGACACCTGATCTAGTAGAAGGTTCCCTGCCCATGGCAGAGGGTTTGGAACTAGATGATACTTAAGGTGCCTTCCAATCCAAAAAATTTTATGATTTTATGGTTCAATGTTTCTAATATTGAACATTGATTGCCAAAATGATGAAATTTCGTTTTGGATTTTTTTTCTTTGAATATAATAAAAACAGGGAAGACAGCATAGCTATTTAGGAGTCCCTATATGTCTGTCTGCCATGTGACACTGGCATATGAACTGCATGTATCATCTTGGATTTAATACATCTGTACACGTTGCCTGTGTGCACGGAATGAGCACATTTTTGAGAGGTGTAATGCCAAACATTTGGAAATCTCAGGCGTTTGCATGGAACTGAGCAGTATCAAGGGCAGTTGTTGAAGTCCTTCAAGCTTTGACTTCATCATGCAGTTATTATAACACATGTGAGACAGCGTTCCTGAACCACAAGTAGCCAAATTAAAAGTGTTCATTCAGACAAAAATTCACAGATGAAGTTAGAATCATAGACTTTTAAATTCTTTTGGTTTGCAAGCGACATTAAAAAACACATTGTTCCATTGCCTGCCATAAACAGGGATAAAGTTGGTTATTAACATTCAGTTGATGTGAAAGTTCATGTGATACTGAGGGGCTGACCTCAAACAGGAGTAATGGAAGCTGGACATCTCCTACAGAGCTGTCTGCCATCATCCCCTCATTCAGCACTTTGAAAGGAAAATACTTGAAATGCTTTGCTAATATGCAAATCACAATTGGAATAACAATTTATTCTTACTTGCTAAGGTTATGTTAATTTATTGCATCTGTTTATTTTAAGTCACTCTTGCTCTTGGTTGAATACAGTGTTTACCAGAATACATTGTCATCAATGGCATCTTGCAACTGGACTGGTATAAACGTAAGATATTTAAGCAGCATTAGAAAATACATTTCTACTCAATTCCAATCTATTCATTAGGACTTAACAACCTTGACTGCAAGTACTAATTTTCACTTAATCAATGATACCAGAGTTGTTTGGAGTTTTTCTTTAAAAAAAAGAAAAAACATATATTCAGTTCTAGTGAAAACTTACAGGACTACAGAGATTAAATTCTATGAATGCATGTCTTGCAGAGTGATTTTTAAAATCTATGCAAAACACTACTAACAATAATTCAGATAGGAACTTCAAGAAGTGATTTGTTTATACCTACCTTGCATGTAAAAAAAATAGTGTCGCAGTTGTCTCCTTAAAATTAACACTTGGGAACAGCAGCAACTTTAATTCAGGTTGCCATTCATAGTTGGAAACAGAGTGTGTCAGATAAAATTGCTAATGTTGCATCTCTGAAAGGATTATCCAAAACAAAGAAATTTTTTCATAATGTTTTTTAGCTGCTTATTTTCTATAATTGTTCATAAAAGGAGAAAAAAATGGCCAAGTATATTGCTTAAGTATAATTTAAGTGTTGATGGGAAATATAGAAATTTCATGTAGATTCAATTCCAGAATTATAGAAAATAAAAACTGAAAAAGAATTTTGGGATATATTTTCCTTTACATAAAGCCTGGAAAAACCTGTATCTTCCACATCTTTTTGTGGTCACTTTTCTTTTTATGTGCCATGAATAACTCTGTAAAATGGCCCTATGGGGAGGAGCACACTGAGGTGCAGGATGCTGCTGCATTTTTGTGCAAACCTCTGAAGAATTCCAGGTAAATCACTGCATCTGTGCTCCAGTTCCCTTTGTGTGAAGCACTGACTGTTTCTACCTGTCTTTTTTTCTTTCTAGTAATTGCTTATTCCTAGATGATCTCCTGCTGTATCTTTGTACAAAATGCAATGAAACCCTGACTTTAACTGGTCAGTTTGGATTCACTGACTAAACATCACACAGCTGCCCAGATTTGCCAATTTTAATTCGGTAATTTAGAGTCTTGTCAATAATAAAGATTAAAAAAAAGAAACATAATTTAATCTCTGATTATTTGTCAATAATTTTACAATAAGTAATGTGGTTCTCCAGTTGTTAAATCTTAATCTAGTAAATTGCCAACAAATGAATATGAGCCATTGATAATACTGCTACGAAACAAATAGATTTATGTTTTCCCCTATTCAAAGGTTATTAATCTTTCTTTAGTCAGTCCTCTCCCATTTATGAATTGAAACCATCAATACTCTTACTAGTGATAACAATATTTGAAATGTACATGCTCTAATTTCTCATCTAGATCACAGAAAACTGAAATTTGGAAGACTCAGAAAAAAAAGGTCAATTTTCTCCCATCTTCCTTGAAAAACACTATTTTGAATAATCAGCTGTACAATACCACTGTCAATCTTAGTTCTGTGAAAGAGGGAAAAAGGCAGAGGAAGAGAAGAAAAGATAGCCCAGTAAAAACTCCACAGACATAGGTTGCCAGTTTTCCAGGACACTTACCTCTCAAGTGCATGCTGCACTCTTTCACCATCCTTCTAGCTTTTAAACTCTCACTCTTTATGATGATAATGAAGAAAGCAGGCAGCAGATGCTTCATCTTAACCATGAAAGAGAGGGTAAAGTGTGACTCTGGATATTCTTCAGAAAATGAAGATCATGATCAACAGACACTTGGGAGATTAGCTGTGTTCAAAGCACATTCGAAAACGTGGAGAAACTCATTAATGTTATATCATATGGCTACTCTCCAGGGTTAAAAAAACAAGATAAAGTTTATGTTAGTGTAGATACAAGTGGACTACTAAATAAATAATTTAATTAGTTCAATATCTCTCTCTCTCTCGTACTGTAAAGAACCTTTCCTTTTTTCCTGATGCATGTTTCTTTTCTCTTTTTTTTTTCTTGCTGTGGAAAAACAAATATCTGAGTTTGCTGAGCAGGTTTGTTTGTTGCCAGCACCTGTTATCTGCAAGCTAGGATGCAGGCTCTGTGAAGCCAAAGAACATTAAAAGTGAGCAAGCTCTTCAACTCTCATGATAATTAGAAACAAGATAGAAGAAGTGCAAGGGGAAAATAGAGAATGGCAGGATATATTTTGAAAGATGAAAGGAACCTAGAAGAGCAGCAGTCTAATTAAACCAGAAGTGGATATGCTACAACCAGAGCACTCTTCTGTAAATGACACATCGTTAAAAGACATTAAAGCTTCATTCCTGAAGAAAAATTGTTACTACTAAAATAAGAGAAAAACATGAGAGAGAGACTAAATTGATGTTATAAACTCCAACCATCCAAGAATAAAGATAAAGGGCTGAAAGAAAAATACCATTTAAATAAGCTAATTCTGGAAGACATCAGAGAAAACAAGATATAGACTATTAGAATACAAAAAAAAATAGCTAGTCATAGGAGCTAAAAATCTTGATAATAATTATTTTCATAAATGGTATTATACTATTCATATGTTCAAAACATTCCTCATTAATTTTACCAAGGTGTCAGAGCACCCACGGTTTATTACTACTAAATATAGTAATAATTTATTGACGTATGGGGGCAAGAGAGGTTAACTTTTCAAAAGCAATTATTGTGTTTGGTACTGTAACTTTTAGTTACCCAGCATTTGACTTATAACAGGCCTGCTTTCCAGAGAAGCTAAGTACTCCCTATTCCACCTGAATTCTGAAATATTTCCTGTGGCATTTTTTTAACCCGTGTCATTACTCTCTGGTCAGAAAAAAATAGATGCATCTACCAGCAGTAGCCAGTTCTTCAGCAGGGGCTTTCAGGGGTGATCCACATGAGCCCATGGAAAGGTCTGAAACAGAAGGATTTATACCTAACTACCTATTTTTGTTTTTCACATCTTGAGCAAGCTACTAGGCTATGTTATGCACAGTGGCACTAAAAAATTAGGGAATGGGTTAAGTGAAACTTTGCTGTGAACATACTGTGACATGATTTGCTCTCTTTAAACAAGCATGTATTAAAATATAGATTCTCAAGTGTAACTGAACAGTATGAGATACAAACATATATTGGCAATGTGCAAAAGACAAGTAGTTTGCCTTAATATCTGCAATAGAAATAGTTATCTAAGGTCATTAGTAATTTGGGCTGGTGCCTTGAACAACCCAGACTAAATAGTGGTTCATGAAAAGTCCATTCCAGAAAGACAGGAATAAATTTTCTTCCAGTTTTGGTTAGTTGACTGGCTGGGGTTTTTTTCATTAAAGCAGCTGCTTTTGCAATTGGATTCCATTTGCTTGGATGAGCGCTTGCATGGCAGAGCAATATGCACAGTTAGATGTGCTGAATGGAAAAGCAAGGGTGTAAAAAATTGTGAAAACCTACTAGATTTTAAAAAAATAAATTTCAGCATGCTTAATTGATATGTGTTCAACATTCAAAGCCATCAAAATATTTTGGTCCCTAAGTCAGTACAGGAAAAAGTGTGAACAAAGGACAGAAGACCCTTGACTTCCCCAGTTTGATCTGTTGCAACCTTATACATCTCAAGCACTCCTTTCACAGTTTCCCCTAGGAAAAAAAATTAAACATTTTTAAGAAATGACTGTCTTCTTGCTTATGGAAGCCCAGTGAATGCAAGAGGTTTTTGTGCTATGTCTGTGTAACTGATAAATAAAGAGTTGCATTTCATTATTTATGCTAATATATAAATAAAGAATATTGACTAGTAGAAGAAGTAACTGTGAAGTTCACTTTAAAAGAGAAAATTTAAATTTCCACAGATTACTGCTATGCTAGATGTTGTTTGAAGAAGGACTAAACCTAAACTGAGTTAAGACTTTTTGTAAGGGCAATATTCTTGCTGGGAGCCAAGTGTCAGGAGAGGTGGACATGAAACAGCTACTTCAGAAATCCTGCGTAAGGTCATGAGCATGAAGTTAGCCCATAAACTAAAATAACATTTTTTAGATTGTGTGATGACCTGTTCCATGTTCAGATCTTCAGAGGGTTTCAAGGAAGCAAACCCCATAATTTTGTCATACTACAGGATAAAACGCTAAAAAGAAGAGAAGTAGGAATAAGCAGAAAAAAAGAGATCATTACCCTCCAGAGGAACTGGAAGAAGTCATATACATGCCTTTGCTGTGCAGTCACTGTGGGAAATTGAATCTCTTTTGTTAACTACAATGTAAATTCACTGTTCTGACAATTTCCAAATAAACCTACTTTCAATTATTATTTCATACTCAGTTTTAGCAATTCTTACAAAAGTACCAAAACTTTTCAAAATACAAGCTTGGTGAGCTCTCAAGTATTATTCATTATTTTAGGATTCAAGAAACTGATTTGGTAATTTACCCTGTGTTAAACATAAAAAATCTCTAATACTCATCCAGGGATGAATGGATACAGTTTTAAGAGTTTGAGTTCTGATATACTGCTTTGAGAAGTTTGCTTTTGCTTTTCCTAATAGCAGTTATCTGCATAACTTTCACAAGAGGGGTTATTGTTAAACTGTCAGATAAGACACAGGTAAAAATCTGGGTCATAGCTGATACACATTTGAAAAGCACAGAAGCATTCTCCAGCCCTTTTGAATGGTCAAGTGGCAGCAGAACACATAGTGTCATTTTTAGGCATCCAAAATTTGACTCTGCCTCTCTTTGAAGGAGGAGTACTCACCACCTACTAGGAGACCCGGCATAACAAAGGAAGGAAACCAGAAACTGTCAGACAGAGCCCTGGGGAGGAAAGGGTGCAAGGGAAAGAGGAAAATTTTAACAAAAACACAGGTAGGAAAGAAAAAATAGATTTTAGACAGCACTTCCATCACTAAACAATACAGGGAGAAAGAAAAAATCCTTTCTTCAAGACCAAATGGACTCATGAGAAAATCCTGACAAAAAGAATGGAGACAGCAAATCCAATAGCAATGAAGAAATGCAGCTGGGGTCAGTTTATATTGTGCCGCAGAGGTGAAACAGGCCGTGGCACAGACTGAAATTGCAGTCAATTGTGGGAGGAATCAATTCCTTCAGTGCTGCACTTATTCATATTAGTTCATAAAAGTAAAAGGAATTTGTCCTCAGATAATCCATGCGCCTGTTTTTTTTAATATAAATACTGAGCTACAAATGTTACTATTTAATACTTTAAACTGGATGCAGAACCTTTGCCCAAAGTAAGCCTCTTCCTTGCACTATGGTGTATGGAATCAAGCAGTTTTCAGTGAAGCAGTTCTGTGTACATAGAGGTGGAAGTGGAAATAGCATTTGGCCCATTAAGTGTATTTTTCTGGGGATTCATAAGGATTTTCAACAATTATGGTTTTTTTTCCCCAGATCAGTAGTTTTAGTACAGCAAAACACTCTACTATTGTGTAAAATGAATGCTTAGTGAAGATTAAAAAATATTATTAAAGGTTATTATTAAAGGTTCCAAATATTTAGCTTTCAGAAATGCTTTCAGAAAACTTATACTGAATTAAAAATAGATGGCATGCTTAATTTTTAAAATATTTTTTAAAGTATTTTTCTCCAAAGGAAAAAATACTATCCTACAGGATTTATTTATAACCTAGTGGAATTTATGAAAAATGAAATAAAATTAAAAAAAAACCCAAAACCAGACAGAAAGTTAGGTCAAATTTATGTGGCCTTTGATCTCCTCAGAATGTGCATCTTCTGTAAATGAAGATCTTTTTAATAAAAGTGGCATTTTATTACATAGAAGACTGTATTATAAAGTATCATTTTCAAAAATGTTATATTTCAAATTCTATCATTTCTTCTCATTCTTGCATGCAGGGGAAGGGGTTCATATGAAAGGTGAGCTGGAATATATTTCATGGAAGTGTATCATAATCTAAAGGACATTACCAACTAGGGGAAATCTAAAGGATTTGCACCTTAAAATGACACCTAGTAAGTTTTTCAGCCTAAAGTTCAAAATGAAATTTACATTTCTGATATTAAAATCTAATGTTTTTCCTGGTGCCCTGTTTCACGCTGATATAAAATAATACATATGAGGAGTGGCAAAGATGGTTAATGTTGTAAGTGACTCGCTTGCACTGTAGTTATAGGGCAATAACTACAAGGCATAACTTACCACAGACATTTGGCCTGGCTGGACCTTGAAGATTACCCCTCTGCCATGGGCAGGGACACCTTCCACTAGACCAGGTTGCTCAGAGCTCCGTCCAAGCTGGCCTTGAACACTTCCAGGAATGGGGCATCAACAACTTCTTTGGGTGATCTGTGTCAGTGCCTGCTGTCAGGCATTGCCACTACATGTTCTTGTGAACAGTCTCTCTCCATCCTTCTTGTAGGCTCCCTTTAGGTCCTGGAAGCCTAAAAGTAGATCGCCCTCCTTTTCAGGCTAAACACTCCCAACCTTCTCAGCCTTTCCTCATTAGGAAAGGTGTGCCATCCCTTTAACCATCTTGGTGGCCCTCCTCTGGACTGGCTTCAACAGGTCCCTGTCCTTCTTGTGCTGGGATCCCAGAGCTGGATGCCATGCAGCTGGTGGGGGTCTCATGACAGCAGAGTGGCAGAATCCCCTCCCTCCCCTGCTGCCCACCCTACTCTGGATGCAGCCCATGACACCTTTGGTTCTCTGGGCTGTGAGTGCCATGGCTGGGTCATGTCCAGCCTCTCACCCACAGCATCCTCAAGTCCTTTTCAGTAGGGCTGCTCTCAATCTGTTCATCCCCAGCCTGTGCTGATACTGAGGATCAGGTGCAGCATGTTATACTTGGTCTTGTTAAATCACAGGAGATTTCCATGGGCCCCCTTCCTTCTTCTCCAGGTCTCTCTGGATGGCATTCTCTAAGCACTTTATGAAACTGTATTTTAGAATTGGTTTTTATAATCAAATAAAAAAGAAACATAACCATCAGCAAAATCTATTGTTCAAAGTAATTAATGTTGCCATGGGGAATGCAATGCTACAGATCTGTGTACAGTGATTCTGATTCCTTGCTTCTTTGTGGATTTGCATTTGGCCAGTGCTGGTATAAATTTGGGTCATGCTGACAATTAATATTCACTTTCAGCTATTGTCTGCTTTTTCAATCATCACAATTAACTCCCGGTTTAATCTAATTTATGGAGTCGTATAGTCTCATATATATGTATATGATAAATTTAGATAGATAGATAGATAGATAGATAGATAGATAGATAGATAGATCAGCTGCCCTAATAACAGCACTTCTTATTACCACTATGTACATTATGCTTCTATGCCTGGTCAACAGTGAACAACTTTGGGGTATAACGCTGGAGACTGGTGCCTGTCTTACTGTTCTTGACATGCTCTGTAAAGGAATAAACGGCAGTGGCCCTTCAGTTGTCCTTGCGCTCTCACCTTTGGGGATGTAGCCTTCAAGGAAGCAAAGAAAAGATCACTCTCAGATGGTGAGACTTTCCACTTTGCTAGATGAAAGCAGGATATTTGTCAGTCACCAAGCAAAAAAGGAGCTAAGATCATGAAATGGGCCCAGCTAAGTTCATTCATTAACTGTGTTCCTAAAAAGGACACAGAGCATGAGCAACATACTGTTTTCCTGATGGATAGGTGAAAGCTTGGCATCTGCATTAAGAGGGAAGAAATGACATGGAGAGGAGAGGTACTTACAATGCCTTATTGTCCTGCACTGTTTCAATAAATTTGTATTGTTTCTTTGCACAGCTAGTAAACGTTATCACATCTACATTTCTTAATTATGAATCCAGTGCTGATGTTCGTAGCATGTCTTCTGCAACCTTAAGGCTGGACAATTTGCCATCACATTAAACTCTTTGGACAGTTATGCCTCAGGGGGCTCAGTCAATCAACAGCAGCAGAAAAGAGTTGCATTTCAAATTTTCTTATTTATAGGACTTGAATAAGCAATGAAAGTGGGTTCAAAACACTTTAGATCTAAATGTACTATTATCATCATAACTTGCAATCTGAACATATGACATTCAAAGTTGAGAAAATTGCTTATGTTTCAGGAGACTCAACAGAGTTAATCGGCAATCAGAGATCGCTCAGCTGATATGCAAAACAGGAATGGGGAAGAAGCGCAGCAAAATGCCCAGGAAAATGGTGGAGATGAACAGAAAGAGGTCTTTCAATCAGTAATATCAGCAGCAAAAGGTGCATTAATGCACTTATCATCAATTTTCTCGTGTACAACAGCAGGGGAATGCCCACAGAGACCATGGCTGGGCCATGGTTATACCCTATCCCAAGACTTATCCAAATACTGCATATAATGTTCTATGTTGGAAAAGGCAAGACAAAGCTCACAGTGCTTTACATTACTAACATACATGTGTGATACTGGGATGATGACCAGAAGGCTAAAGAACATCTGTGTATGGGATAATAGACCTGATAAGGATGAGAATGAGATCTCAACTTCTTCTGACTTATTTAACTATGTCTCTGTGAGCTTCAAGGCCACAGCACTAAAAAGAGATTCAGTCCCAGGGTTTCTGGTTCCTGCAAGACCATTTTAGTCTTTATTTTCAATGTGTGTTGTATGAGAACATGCTTAATATTATAAGATATAAAATTTGTCTTTTTGTACACATTGTCTCCCCTGTGCTCAGGAAAACATATATCCAGAGCAAATATATGTATATTGGCGAATATATATCCATAGCATAACATGCTGTGAAAAGGACAGTGATCAATGTAAAGCCCTTGCTGCTGCTGACACTTCCATGCTGCCGAGTGTTTCCACCCCATTTCATAGATCCATTTTCATTTTGTGACCACACAGCAATGGGATGGTTCATTTTCAGTCATTCACAGTTCTACTACACATGGTTTGCAGTGTTGAGGTGGTGAAGTCTGGAAGCAATGGGTTACATTTTCAAATAATATGCATCCATATAGCTCTAGGGAAATCATTAAGCAAAACCTTTTTTACCAGACAGAGAGCAGTAGTCCTTATCCAAAACCTGTAGCATGTGGTTTGTGATTTCTGAATTTAGAGCAATAACTTTTCTACTCTGCTTTTTCCCCTTTAAAACTTAGCCCATCATAATAAAAGTTAACCCATCTTAAATCACATATGTGTATCCTTATAAGTTTAAATACTGACATCTGCCATTTCTGCTATTGATTTGATCTTCCTTATATACCGCCTCAGTAAATTATTCTTGTGGAAATTATGTTTTATGACATATCTTAAGAGCACACGGGACAATCTGGGAATATTAGTGTAGCTTCTCATAATTTGCAAAACACAGGCGCACATCAAAGGGATTAAATGTTCAAAATCCAAAGCAAGGTTGTTTATTCTTCCCTATTTCATTAATGGTTTAGGTTTCAGTGTCAGAAATTAAGTCTGTGTTACATCTGTAAAAATTAATTCTTATTCAGTATTATGCCTACAGATCCCCTCAGCAGAAAATCTTAAAATTCCACAATTAATCAGATCTCCTGTAAAAATCAAAATTCCTATCCTTAAAATGAGAAAGATAGGAAGAAGTGCTGTTTTCAGCATTGTAATATATATTTTCAAATTAAATCATTTAAGATCAATTGTTTTGGTTTGTTTGGTTTTTGGAAAGAAAGAAAAGAAAGAAAAGAAAGAAAAAGAGAAAGGAAGAAAGAGAAAAGAAACAAGTTTGGTGGAGTAACAGACATAAGGTCTCACACTCTTCTGTCTTACAGGAACCGATAAGAAACCTAAAGTTAATGTTTTAGGGGAGTCATGTAAGTATTAAACAGTTGAGATAAAACAATCAGCCTATTGGTTAAGTCAAAATAGTTGTATATAAAACAGTTAAGACTAAATACATTGAAACTGAAATTCATTAAATTACCCTGTTGTAAGATTGGAAATTAACAAGTTATGAAAGAACCTGACTAAAAGTATTACAAAGTCAGCATCTAATCACAGTTTTTATGTATATTAAATTAATTTTCACAGTTATTTACTGATGTACTACTGCTAGGATATATGCTGGTATATGTCAGTATAGTTTCAGGTATTAGTAGATAATAATTAGTAGATAAAAATTATTATCTTTGGGAAGATGGCCTCTATATTACTGCAGAACAATTCTTAGTTTAGAAATAAGAAAATTGCATTGAATAATTTAGAAAATATTCTGAAAAATTGCATTTGAGCAATAGTGAACATGTCTTATATGTGCTTTTCTCCACAGAAACTACAAAGGACAGGTCTACCGATCTCAGCTATAGTGCACAAACATTCAGCTCACGATTTTTCCCTAAATGTGTCTTTTGCTTTTCCATTCAACACCTGTGCCAACTGCTATAATAGCAGCTATCTAAATAAACATTATTATCCTTTTATTTCTGATGGAAAAAATTATTTTCCTTGGATAAAACACCGAAGCAAAGGAAGCTCAGGGAGAAAACACAGGAAGTATAACCATAGATCATACAAAACCAAACAAAAAAGATGATTTCCTGATGCCTACACTCTTCTACAGGCTGACTTCTGTCTATCAGTGTCTTCCAGCTTACAAACTACTCAAACAGATCCAATAGCAATTGACAGGGGTTTGCAGGTGTGTATTTTTTTTTTCTTTTATTATTTCAACTTGCATAAGATAATACTCCCATATGGAAATCAGTTGTTACCACTTATTTTTGCAGTTTTAAAAAGTAAGTTTCATAGGTCCCACATGCAGATCACGTGAAGGACATAATGAACACCTAACACCAGGCATATTCTTTTTCCCCAACTCTTTCACCTGTACAAACATGCATAGAGCCCAGAATTTTGTTTGAGATAGCAGACTTAAATTAATTCCCAACAATACTGTATGCCCATAAGTAATCCTAAAATTTTACTAAAACAGCAGTGATAGGTTCAATGCTGCACTAAAAATTGTAGCCAAAGTCGTGTTGCAACATAGCCCAATTAATGTAATATAGCATAAAATCTCTTGAAATAATATTTCAATCCCAGACCTTGAATAATATATCTTCTAATGGTCCAACTGTCAGAAAAAGAGTCCAAGTCTCTTGTCAGGATATTTGAGCTAACACCATAGCATGCAAATATGGCCTTCCATTTATTTTTCTCCTCTGCATGTACTGAACATCTTTCATTCATATTTAGTAGGGAGGTATTCCCCAGGCATTCAAACCTCATAGCCTAATTCTAGTTTGAGATTTGATTATCCACCTTAATCCCATTAGACACTGATCTTTTAAACAGCAGGAAAATTGCTGACAAAATGCCACCAAGAAAATTAAAATTCCATTCACAGGGGGAATTTAATATTACAATTAGTTGCAGTAGCAACATAAGCATTGTAATTGTTTACATTTATGTAGTTACTGAGTGAGAATTAAAAAATGCTGAATGAAATGAGCAATTGTTCCATAAGTGAAAAACAAAATTAAGAATGATAGCAAGAAAACTTGAAGTTATAACCAAGCAGACGAATTTCCATTTGCTTAGGTGGTAAAGAAAATTTTAGTCTAGTATTAGAAAATTGATTTTTTTTCTTCTCTGAATAAATTAAATACAGGCATTTCTTTTAGAACTATATTTATAAGAAAGAAAGATTTCCTCATGGAAATTTGTGGTATAAAGAAATCTGAAGTTTTCCTCAGTTTGATGGAAAGTGAACTGAGGGCTAATACCTAGGGCCCAGTTAAAAAACAGCTGCACCGGAGGGGATCTCATTTGTTGAGCCCCTGGTCTTCTAAGTGACCAGTTTTGGTGTTTCACCCTCTTTAATACACGACTTATCTGTATAGCAACCTATGACTGTACAGCAACCTAGGCTTCTCTTGCTACAATTTAGGCCATGACCTCTTTTTCTGTCCATCATAGTTATGGACAGTACATTTCTCCTTCCTCTGTGCATATCTGAAGGTCATTACGCTCAAATGATGGAATGGGCAGACAATAACCTCATGAAGCTTAACAAAGGCAAATGCAGTGTCCTGCCCCTGAGGGAGAGTACCTTCCTACATATGCGCAGTCTGCTGCCCAGCTGGCTTGGTAGCAACTGCACACAGTGGGACCCAGTGGATAATGTCTTAAAAATGAGTTCATCTTTTGTTTTTCTAGTCAAGTCTTGCCATAGATGTATGTGCTTGTGTATGAAAGGGAGTTACTGAGAAGACACAGATCTGGGGCATGCAGAGTGGAATACAAAGGTTCAACAAATACAAAGTCAAACACAGAAAATTCCAGCTGGATGAACAGCCAATTCTTCCCCATAAAAGTGAATAAGAACTCTGGAACAGGTTGCTTACTCAGAGAGTCTGTGAAATCTCCATTATTCCCACAGGTTTTGAAAGATCAGCTGGACAAGGTCCCAGGGAAGCTGATTTAAGTCCGAATTTAGCCCTGCTCTTAATATTTCTGAAAGGTATATGAAGTCTTAATCATAACCTTCAGCAACGAGTATCAAGTGAATTAAGAGACAGAAAATCCAAATGCTTTTAAAAGAGAGATAAATAATATTAGTACGCTGAAAAACAGACTAAAAAATGGACAGAGTGAGATCCTTCTCACTTACTGAACAAATGCATAGAATTCAAGTACTACAACACTACAAGAATTTATCAACATTTTTCAAGGTATTTTGTTCTTAATGCACCATTTGTCTTTTGACATCAGCTTATTAGCTGTACCTTCTATCTCTGCTAGCCCTTCCTACATACTTTTCCATAAAATGTATTCCAAATCTGCAAAAGCCAGCATATTGTGTCATTATATTCAATATTCTATGGCTTTTTAAAGAGTCACTCTATTTTTGGAAAAAAAATCAGAGATATATTTAGAGTTTTTAAAAATTCCAATTTTATTCTCTTTCTTTAAAAGAGAGATACTAATTATTTCTATGTTCTCATGTGATAGTACATATCTTTTTTTCCTTTTTTATTCTACTGTGTTTAAAGATTAGCTACTTTGGTAATGAGCATCAATGCAAACAAGTGAAAAATGCTGTAGTTGAACGGAAATTCACAAAAGCATGCATAAGTATGTGCAGTTGTGAACATAACAATACACATTCACAGTGATGAGAGTTAGTAAGCCATCTCTAGGTGGAGTAGCAGCGTGAACAGTAAAATATTCAGTAAGTTAAATATGTCTCTGTTATTTTTCAGATTTTTCTCTAGGAAGCATTTTGGACCCAAAGTATTGAATTATAATAGGGAAGTTTTAATTTCCTCCTTCCTTTTTCTAGTCAGCCTTTCTGAAAATGCACATCAGTCCTAGAAGCCCCTAACTGTACTGTAAATCCAGTTCCATATTGCAAAGGATATTTTTGTTTGTTTGTTTTCTGCATGTATCTTTGAGTTGGGGAGGACTAGAGGAGAGAACAAAAGGGAAAATTGCTTATTGGTGTAAAAGAAATGATGACAGTTTTTATTCTGAACTGCAAAGAATATTTTGTTGTGTCTGCTCTGAATTGTATTTCACCAGACCTGGAATAAGAAAAAGAAAACATCTAACATGGAGTGACTTCCTCCTGTAAACATTTTGAAGGATTGTGCAGATGAGCCAATCAGCCTTTCATTCCTTCCCCAAAAAATCCTTCCTGTTCATAACAAATGCTTTAAGATGTGAATATAGGAAAGGTCTGCATCAGCCTGCCATCAGTGACCACCGCTGACCAGAACTGGAAAGCACCAGATAGGCAGACATTTGCTGCCCTCTTTTGGAATAAATATGTGAAGATTCAGTGGATGATTCAATGTGGTTTTGTTTTTATTAGATGTTTCTCTTTGCCACGTTCCTCATAATCAATGGATTTTTTGTCAGCTTCTTGGCTTACTGAATTAAAAATTCATTGCTGGGTGAGGTCCTTAAAATTCCACCAAAACAAAAAAAGGATTATTGAGATGGATTTTTTAGGTACACAGGTCATTTGGACATTGAACAGAGTCTTTAATAATTGAGTAATTGAGCATTTATTTTAATGGATAACTCTATTATTTTTTTCTATTAATTTTAATAAAGTGGTTTCATGCAAATGTATGACATGTGGGAAGTGTCCTTGAAAAAATAAAAGAGTTGGTCTTTCTGTTGTAACAGAAAAAAATAATCCATAAAGAGTGGCAATGTCTCTTTACGCATAATAACTCTTTATTCATTATTTATTCTTTGTTGATTCTGCCTTTACTTTGACCAGACTGACATTTCACTAAATATTAGAACTAATAAACTAAGAATCAAATTATATGCCACATAAAATTTTAATCTGAAATACTACAGAAGTCTAAGTACCTTATCAAAATTGTCATCGCCTACAAACACAGCAAGGAAATTATCAGCAACCTATCAGAGACCTTAAGTGGAGCTTTAGGACAAGAGAAACAGGATATAATACCCATCAAGGTCATCAGAACTGTACCAGGAAAAAAATGGCTGTGTGAAAAGAAGGCAAGGAGGAGTGTTTTGAAGCAGTTATGGTAGTAAATTAAGGAGCTTCTACGAAGCAACATAGGTTGCTAAAGATAACATCAGTGTATGCACAAAGGAAAGTACATTTACACTACAATCACTGTACACACAGGTTAATCTGTAGCAATACTTCTTCCTGGCCTTTTTTTTTTCATCTTTTCATCTTTTCTACATATGACAGAAAATATTTTTGCTGTCATTGAAATTTTTGGGCAGGAAAACAGCAATCAAATTAAATGAACCTTTCTAATTCTTAAAAAATACTATCTTGTACCATTTCTATACATTATAATTATTTCATTGTTGTGCTTTAATGAACATGCTATATTGTAAAAACAGAATAGGACAATTCCTTTTGTTGTCAAAATCTCTATAAAAGCACTTTATAATAGACGCGACTAAAATAAATTCTCTGTTTCATGGCAATCAAACAATCTTAGAGCAAGATCCTGAGGCCACTATTTCCTGTGTTTAGGTAGTAGCTCTTGGACTTTCATGCAATGTCTGTTTTACATCTCCACCAGGCTCTATGATGCTCCAAATTCTGATTCTGCTGGGGGCTTAAAATGTGTAAGACATTTGTGAACTGTCTGGTCCTGAGTCAGAGAATACAGTTACCGAGCTGTGTGAGTCTAGAATTAATTACATTGCTTGGTGTGGTTTCTCTCGTTGAGACTACTAAAGTAACTTTAATGTTGACAATGATTTATCAGCATCATTAAATTTGAGGAACAGGATGGTAAGGAACTGTGAATCTTTTAGAAGTTAACTATATATTGACAAATTTGGCACATTCAATGCAACAGCTCTGGCTGACCCTATTCACTGGAATATCATTAAGCAAATAGTACGTATAGTACTTACATAGTACCTTTTCAAAACTGAGTTTACTTTCTATAGAGGAAGTTAAAAAGATACACAGAACCCTAAAGCTTTCTTGGATTATATACAGTGCTGAAATATTTCTTCTCCATTACTTACCAGTTTGTTAAGCTTTCAATTTTAGAAGCATTTTGGCTTTAAAATACAAAATTACAGTTAAACATTATATTTTTTTTGCTGTATAAATATTTTTCTCATTGCTCAGAGGGACCCAAGAGCCAAATTGACCCTTACAATTACCCTGTCATTTTCCTTGTTGATTCTGGACCTAATAGGAATAACAGTGTTCTTTTCTGTTCACCTTAAAAAATTTGAAGAATTTAATCTCTTCCATATTTTGTTTTTTGCCAGTCTGTTTTGCTTTTCTCAGCTAACAGGTTTAATTAAACTAGGACAATCAAATCCAGATTGAGGATATCCCTAAAATGTTGTTTTGGAAAACCTGAAATATATTTTTATTGCCCACTACATCTCCATAAACTCTGCTTATTTATTATTTACTTCTTTCTTAATATATTATGCATACTATGTGTGCATATATGCTACAGTAGAAGCAATTCTGACCAAACTGTGCAGGTCCATTAAGAGTATGGGCCTTTAAAAATCAGTGTGGTTTTTTACGTCTTTGACAGAAACTCAGTGAATGATGTTAGTATAAGCTTACCAAGCAAAAAAAAAAAAAAAAAAAAAAAAAAAAAGGGAATT